>PVJO010009585.1:0-68783 GCA_004026905.1 Hystrix cristata
GGGCAGATGGATGGATGGATGGATGGATGGATGGGCAGATGGATGGGTGGATGGATGGATGGATGGATGGATGGATAGATGGATGGATGGGCAGATGGATGGATAGATGGGCAGAAGGATGGATGGATGGGTAGATGGGCAAATGGATGGATAGATGGATGCATGTTTGGATGCTTACATAGTTGACTGAGTGGATGGGCAGACAGGTGGATGCATAGGTGGGCAGATGGATGGACAAACAGAAAATAATTGTTTCCCAAGCACGAGAGATGAAGGCTCAGTATAATAAATTAGAACTGTCTGGTGGGAGCCAGGAAACTGGTCTCCTGCCTGAGGCTGATCTTATACATTCTCACAGCTCTGCAGTAAGGACTTTGCTGAGCCCCGATGGGAGACAAAAATGATCCAAATGCGCTTCCTTCCCTCCGAGACACACAGGTCTCACCTCTTCCATAAACCGCTTCCTCATGAGGCCCAGCCCTCTGTGAACGAGACAGAGTGTGACCGACTAGCCCGTCCCCTCCTACCCAGATGAAGTCACTTTATGGAGCCCTCCCCGGGTCAGAGTCCTGCCCGCCATCTTCTACCTGGCCAATATCTTCTGCAAACACAGTTTCCCTGAATGCTTCCCACCCCAGGAAGAGGAAGTGAGTCTGTCCCCCTCGACAGGCCCTGGGGACCCTGCACACACTGGGCGCTGGAGCCGGGGTCGGGACAGTGGCACTTGGTACCTTTTCTGTCCTGCTCTGCAGTTCTGGTGAGGGCTCCTGATTGTAGCCAGGGTGACAGGTGTCATTTCTAATGAGGACAGAGACGCTTCCGTGTGAGTTCTCAGTGCCAATGTTGACGTGCGGCATCACGGGAGAAGCTGGATCCCCGAGTCACCCCAGGAGGAGGGTGGCTCTAGAGAGCCCCCCATCAGTCTTTTCTTGATGACAAGACACAGCTCTTCATCTGCCACCCCACAGATGCTTGGGGGCGCCATCACCACGACAGCTCCTACCCCGGCCTGGTTAATGTGATACTCACAGGTGCTGCTCATTTCTTTGGGGCTGATTCCCAAGACCGGAGCTTCCTGGGGGTGCAGGTGGGGCCAGATTCGCACCAAACTAGGTCATGTTTCCCCGTATGTCAGCATGACCTGAGTGCCAATGTGGGCCCGGTCAGCAGGAGCTGAACAAATGAATCATCGTGACAATGAACAGGTCCCCGAAGCCTAATTGTGATTCCTATTACCCGCAACCAGGGCACTGTCTTGCCCGGCTCCTGGCCAGAGTGAGCTCATTAGGCAGCCAAGAGACACTGTCTGTCAGCTGTGTCTGCGGAGAGGCTGCCCGTGTGCCTGGCGCCCCAGAAGGCCATCTTTGGAGCATGTGCATCTTCTCGGAGAGGGGCTGGGCGGTCCCTCTCTGTCCCATCCCCGCCTGCTGTATGTAGAGGCTTTCTCGGCCCAGGCGTCCTTGGAGAAGACCTTGCCAGTGGTGAGGTCCAGCAGGCACTACATATTTGTGACAACGTAATGGTGGCTCTGCCCGACCCCCCACCATGGCACCAGACTCCTGAGGCTTGGTGGTGAGTGACTGGTGCTCTTTGAGTGCCCAGAGCTTGTTTTCCTGGCTTCTGTTTCTGACCTCAGCTAAGCCCCAAGGTTGAGAGTCTGTGTCCCCGCCGTGGCCTGCCAAGGCCTAAACCAAATGAACCTTATCTGCCCCACAGACCCAGCCACCCGCTAAGGCGCTGGAGGACCTTACGGGTACCCTTGGGACAGGCACACAGAAGCTTCTTCCTGGTATGCGGGAGGAAAGAGCTCCCGAGGCCAACAAAGGTCAGTTTTCTGACCTGGGCCCTGAGGACCCCAGGGACACCCCAGGAGGGGGCCTCTTCTCAGCTTGGAGCCTGGCCCTGCCTCTGCCAGCCCCTGCCCACACCTCCAGCCCAGCTATAGGGACTCTGAAGTTACTCAGTTCTCAGGCCAGGCACCAACTTGAACCTTGTGATTTCTACCAGGAGATCTTGGCCTTTCAGCCTCAGAAGGGGTACAGAGGACTCAGAAGGGGACCTCAGCTCCTTGCATCCCAATCGTCATGGGCACCAGAAACCTAAGACTACCAAGTCATCTGATTAAGCCAAAGAGCCCCCTAAATCCTTACCCTTTCCCCACAGGAGCCACCATGCACCCCCCAGGTGGCCTTCCTGGGCCCGTCTGTCCCAGAGGTGCAGCTCCTGCCCATCCCTCTCATGCTCAGCACCCCTCTCTCCTCGGACCCCATGTGAGGCAAACCTCACTGCTCTGTGCTGTCCCCACCTCCCTAAGGGCGTCTTCCTGGCCAAGACTGTCACCTACAGTTTACTACAGGAAGTAGAGTGCTGCGCCTGCAGGCCCCCAGGGCACTGAGCAGAGCCCATCGGCAGGAAGCTGCCCAAATTACATGCTTCTCCAGGGATAAATAAACAAAATCTAAATCCTACCTGTTTTTAAAAGCCTCAAGGGGTACACAGAGCTCACTGTTGTTCCTTCAGGTATTTGAAAGCAAATATGGTTTAAAAATAGGCAGGGTAAAATCTCGGAGTCCAGGGCCCAGAAAATCCCCTCAAACGGTGTTACAGGGACTAGCGAAACAGCTTTCTCCTCTACAGAGGCAGAGACTGGATCCGCCAGGGAGGGTCTGACCAGGCAGGATGGATCTTCAGGACAGGGCCGTCTGGAAGAACTGCATCTCAAATCCCTCACTAATGATGTGCCTGTTTGCTCTCCCATGCTGTGTACTAAAATTACTATGTGCAGTTGTTACCTGCCTCACCTTCTTGGGTCAGCGATCTAGGGTGACTTAGCTGGGTGTCCTGACAGATGGTGGGTGGAGCAACAGTCCTCTCACAGTCTGACTGGAGTGGAAGATGAGCTCCCTCACATGCTTATAAAGTGAATGCTCAAGGACAAGAGGGTCTCTGCAGGGGCCGCTGGAGTCCTCCCGACATGGCGGCCAGCTTCCCCAGCGCGAGTGACAGAGAAAGCAACAAGGAGAAAGTCACAACACCTTTTATAACCTAACTGTGGAAATCACATATCACAATTTCCAGTATGTTTACTGGCTGCCATTCGGTGTGGGAGGGAGCCACAGGAGGCCCTTCCCTGCGTGTGAGGAGAGGAGGCTTGCTGGGCGCCATCTTGATGGTGACCCCACAGCATTCCCAGCAGGCCCTCTCCCAGCAGCCACCAAAATGGCTTTCACCAGAGGATAGGCTGGTGCCAAACAGTGCAGCAGATGACGCAGGAGAGGAACTGTACCATTCCATGTGTCCCCACAAAATCCAGAATTTCAGTTCTGTTGACCTGATATGAAAGGCCTTGGTCCACTCACTGTACTTGCAGGGGACAGGGACTTCTTTGTCGTCCAGGCTCTGCCCTGGGTTTGAATGGCCTCCTCCAAATCATGGTTTACAGTTGAGTGGGCCAGAAATAGTCCAGATTCTTGTGTACGACGAGGAAAGAATTCCAAGCGCACACTCCGTAGTAGGTAGAAGGTAGCTGCTTTTATTGGAGATTTCCGGGAAGGTAGCAGCTGGGATGAGGGAAAGGGAAAAGGGCAGAAGCAAAAGGCGAAGGGCCAGAAGGCACATGAGAGTGAAGAGGAAAAGGGAATAGTGTGCCTGCTAATTCAGGCTCTTTGAATTTAAATGGCATCAGAACCCAGCTTCCTAGGGCAGGGCGATGACTTAGGCTTTTTGTTATTATGTTTTGTTCCTCCTTTAAGAAGATGAAAGCCTGGATAATCCTTAAAATGTTGTTTATAGTTTGTGCTTCTGCTAAGAAGGTGGAAGCCTGGATAATCCTTAAAATGTTTATGTTTATAGTTGGGTTTTTGGGGAAGGGAGTGGCTCACTCAGCTCCTTGTTTCTAACTGTCCTAACAGCACTCTGGACTCCTCTGTTTCTTACCAACCTTTGAAAACAACTCCCAGTCCATCTACTGCCTCTCAGGTGACTGACACAAGAGCACTAAGCGCTCCTAGGATTTCTCACCTCTTGGTCTAGGACTGACAGCAAGTAGCCCAAGCCACGCATGTCAGCGTGCAGCCCTTGGCAGGGAGGGTGGTCCCGTCCTTGCTGTGGTGGGTCACAGTATGCGCCTGCCTCAGTGGGTCTCAGGGACCTGCCGGGTCTGATCAGCAGGCCCCAGACGTCAGAGGGCTTTTCTCAGAGTCAACGCCTCGATCACCAGTGAGGGCCGCTCCAGTGTCAGACACACTTTCCTACTGCACCCTGGACTTCTTGGGGTTCACCACACCCCACTCCTGACTAGGCAGATGGGCCACTGACTCAGCAACACAAGAAGCACATGGTGCCTCCATTCACCAAGAGTGGCAACCTGGACCATCCTTTAGTGTCCCCTCTTGGTCTCCAGAGCCCCCCGTCCCTGGCCACCTCCACCTTCCAAATCTACCAGCTTGGGGTGAGCCCAGGCAGGATGGGGCCGCTGTACCTGGGAAAGTGAGCAAGGCGAAGATAAGTAGACCACGAAAAACAGAGACTGAGGCTTGGCTTGAAACACTAAGATTTAAATAATACATTTTAACAATAACTTACAATCTTTTAAAAGCATGTTGATGCATAAATCTTATACAAGTTGCCAATTCTTCTGTAAACACAAAGGACGTAGTTTCAGGAAAAGGTCATGAAGATTTGGCCAGCAGGGCACTTGCTGTGGGCTCTTAATGCCCCGTGGGAAGTGGCAGTGATGGTGTTCCCCCTGCTCGGGATCACGGGAAACCCCAAATGGGGCTCACCATGCCTCCTGCACCCCAAGTTATGCGACTTCATGGCTGTGTAATAGCTACTGCCCCACAACACCTTTCTTGGTTTCAAAAGAGACTCTTCGTGAGTCGTAGCTCCTAAATTGCACCGACCATTTTTGGCAACATTTCAGCTATTTTTCTCGTGGGCCACAGATTCTTTGAAAATGGAAAAATCAAAACATGGCCAGAGTTGTGCTTCAACTATTTAATGATATTTTTGGACAGAAGGGCTCCCGAGGCCACAAGGCTTAAGAAGCATCCGGCACAGCAGGCTGAGTGAGCCAGGACTCAGCCAGAGAAACTCGGTTATCGGGAAACATAATGAAAGGCTCCTCCGCCGTGTCCTGAGCAGGCGCCGTGTCTGGCCTGCCTCGCTGTATTAATGATATGAGGCCACAGTGTGGAAGCACGTGGGGGGGGGGGAGTGGAATTGCTCTCAGATGACTTATTTGGGGGCGGGGGCTCCTCGGGAACTGTAGTTGTGCCGAAAGCAAATGTGTCCTCCAAATGAAGCACTACTCTTGTGGCCGTGCAGCACGAGGCTCCCCCACGTGCGTGGTTTGTGATCGCCTTGAGTGCAGGTCGCCGTGCTATGTGGGAAAGCCACGGAATCGGTGCTTAAAGGGTAAACTCTTGAACCAGATGCCCTGGGTCCACCCCCGGCCCTTCCACCTTCTGGTTCTGTGCACTTGGATAATTTCTCATCTCCCCGCTTTGGCTTTCTAAGCTGCAGAGTGGGGCGCGACTGTGAGGGCTGCGTGACTGGACACAGAGCCTTTAGACCAGCGCCTGGCAGAGGAAGGCTCTGGGAGATGCTGCACCTTTCTGTCTGCAGCCTCCGGACATGTGTAGACGCTTGGCCTCTTATCCCTGAGGCAAAACAAACGGCGCTTGCTGAGGCAGAGCTGCTTGAGGGAGGTCAATTTTCTTGGTTGCAAATAACAGAAATCGATCGTTATTGGAAAGAGATCAGCGGCTCAGAGAGTCAATGATTGGCTATAAATGCAGGGGAAATGAAAGGGAGCCTGGAAGACTGCGGGGACCAAGTCAGTGGGTGCCTCAGGGAAGGAGGAAAAGACCCTTTCTGTCCCCACCACAGGCGTGACCTCCCGAAGCCCCTGGCCTCCTGCACATCTCGTTCAAGGGTCAGAGTTCCTGGAGATAGATGCGTGTTGCCCAAACCTGAGCTGTGTGTCCGCACCAAGGTGCACAAGAGGGAGAATCTCACATCTTCAGCCCCATAGCAGAGAGCCACACACCTCGTGGTCTGCGCTGAAAAGATTGCTGGTGTTGAACCATCAAAGGATGACCATGGTCTCCCACAATGGGCACCACTAACTTCAGGCAATGATCTTGCCTTGGCCAACACCTCCCACAAACAGGCCACCAACAGAGCAAACCTGTCCGCTGCTGTCTAATAAAAGTTAAAGCAGAACTTGGACCTGGTGGGGTGGCGATTCCCTTCGTCCCTCCTCTCCCGCTCCGTCCCACTTCCTGGACATGAGGAATGACTGAAATTAAATGCAGACCTTAAAACCGAATATTGTTTCCTGGGATGTGACAATTTACAGTGGCACTTTCTGACCCAGTCACCCGTCCAGATGGCTTCTGGTGTGCGGGTCACACTGTGCCTATCATTGTAAGGAGACAGCCAGGATTGGGCAATTGTGTTACTCACTTCATTTATTTTTATACAATATTTGGAGCAACTTCATTAAATTTGCTTGAAATGTCCTGTCGCTTTCCCCTCTGCAAGTGCCTGTTTCATGCAGATAATGTGACACACAGAGAGTAAAAGGTTTCCTGTTGAAGGGATTAGAAATTATTTAACTGATTTATAGCTTGAGGTTAGCGTTTTAGTTTTTTCTTCTCATCTCCCCTGGGAGGATCCAAATAGCACGCAGCATCTCGTAGTGAACATATCAATGCGTTTGGTTACTAAGTGGCCGGGGCAATTAAGCTATTGTTCTCCGGAATGAAAAGAGACACTGTTCGGCTGTGCTGGGGAGGGACAGCGTCCAACTGAAGCAGCCCTGGCAGCAGGCATGCTAAGCAGGATGCACAAGCCTACTTCAACTTTCATCAAAGTGAGAGACAAAATCTTTACATTCTGGGCAAAATTACTTCTCCGTCTAAGAAGACAGCCAGAAGAGGAGGGCTGTTGTCTTCGGGAACCTCCTTGTTTCTGCAGTTAATGATTTATTGCTCGTTGCATCACCGAGAGATGCTAGGCAGAGAGGATCTTACAAAAGTAACTTGTACAATTCAGCTGAATTTAAGGGTGCAGGCCCCGAGCTGACAATGGGAAACAGACCCGGATCAAACCACGACCCCACTCTAAGGCGAGTGGAGTAACAGAACACGTTAGGATGCCCGGCCGATGCCTTTCCGGGTAGACTCACTGGTTCCAAAGCTACGCACAGGTGAGCACAGAGGCAGGGAGGACCACACAAGTAAGAAAACTGTGTGCTTTAGTTCTCCAGCTTTCAGAAAAAATAATATAGACATGTGAGTAAAATTCTGTGTGAATGTTCTGCAGGTAGTGAGGTGGCTCCTACCAGTTGGTTCTGGTTGCTCTGTGTTTGCCTCGGTGAGTAAATATTTGGGACACAATCTGTGCGATGAGAGGACCAGACAGAAGTGTCGCAGTCATACACTGTTTTGCTGCCCGCCACACCTTGAATCTGCCCCAGGAGCCAGGTCTCCCTGGATGCAGGCTGGTGGGTGCCGAGCAGGATGCTTAATCTTTTCCTCTCAAGGAGTGTCTCCGGGGTGCCCTGGGGACCTGGCCACTGGTTTGGGCACCTCTCGCTAGCCTGCTGCTGTGGTCTTTCTTGTCCGTCTTAGCCTACTTTTTTCAGCTTATTTTTCTGTTTTGTAAGACTCTCAGTCACCCTCCAATAAATACATCCCTTTTTGGATTGGTTAAAATCAATATCTGACAGCAACAGCTGGAGAGCATTGAATGAACCCCGAAATATGAGCCCCGCCCCCAGGCTCTGGAAACGATATAGACAGGCCATGAGCGACGAGGACAAGCCACACTCCTCAGACAGGGTGACGTGTTCTCAGGAGGACTTCCTGAAGGTGACCATCGCAGGCCCTCAACTGGGAAACCGCTGCTGACCAGATCAAAGCACCCTTCTGTGTCACCACCAGGCATCAGCCCGGGAGAGGATCCCGCAGCCTGGAGACTTATGGCGTCAGAGGAAGTCTGCTGAGAATAAAATAGTCACTACACCAAACACGAGATCAGGGAAGAGCAGTTTTAGGCTAATCAGGATTTGGGGAGACTTTAATACTTATCCAGAACTCAGCAGGAAAATGGTTGCTTCTTCTATTAAACATTATTTCCCTGCATACTCATGTTCACTGGGGCAAAATTCACAATCGGTGGATGAGTGGATAAAGAAAATACGGTCTAGCTGCCCAGTGGAGCATTGCTTAACAGTAAAAGAGAGCAAAATTATGACACTTGCAAGAAAATGGGCGAAACTGGAGATCATGACATTATGTAAAATCAACCAGACTCAGAAAGATAAGTATCGTGTGCTTTCCCTAATATGTGGAATTAAAAAAAATGACATGACTTGAAAGTAGAAGCAACTATTGTCAGGGGAGGAGGGAGCTGTAAGGGAAAGTAATGGGGAGGTGGACTGACCAAAATCCGTTCTGTGCATGCATGAAAATGTCACCATGAAACCCTGTACTTTGTCACATTAATATGCACTAATAAAAAATAAATGCACTGGGGAAAGACATTTTCAGAAGTTCTAGGAGAGTCCTTGGCCCTCTGTCCATTCACCTGTGGCCTGCACCCTTGTGACACAATCCTCTACGCTGGCTGCCACCTGGCCTCCTTCTCCCTGCATGATTCTGTCTCCTCATCCCCTCAGGAGGAGGCTGAGCCTCTGGGCTCAGGTCCCACTTTAAATCTGAGAAGATTTATTTCTAGAAAGATCTTGGGCTAATGAATCTGCCCTAGTTTCAAATAAGAACATGTTCTGAGGTTCTGGGGGACATGACTTTGGAGGGGACACTGTCCGACACACCTCAGACAACGACCACATTGTGGGGAGACGAGAGAAGTGGGAGAAAACGGCTTTCTGTGAGGCTGAGGCAGAAGGCTCACACGCTTGAGCCCAGCCTGGATAATAAAATGACTTACCGAGACTTGTCTCAAAGTAAAAAATAAAAGGGTCGGGAGTGCATGAAGGCCTTGGGTTTAAACTCTAGTATGGCGAAAAGAATGCTTTTCTTATAAAGCAAAAACCTAGCACCCGAATCTTTGTAGCCACAAAGACGTTTGATGACCGTTGTTTTCCTTGTGTTGCATTGAGAGGAGGTACGTGTGTGTATGTACACGCATGTGTGTGCGTGCACAGACACACTGTTACAGCCTGTGTGTGGGGACAGCATCTGGAAACACAGAGGGGTGACCCACATGGAGGACTCCCGCACCCGGGATTTTGGATGGTGCTGGCTGCTCTCAGCCACCCCCAGTGCTGGCAACACCCCAGATCTCCTTACCGAGCCCAGCCGCGTCTTCCTGCAACAGCCAGACTTGTAGCTTAGCTGTGATTCTAACCATAGGCTGGCTTCGAGATGGGCACGTTTCCTTGTGCACCCCACAGGACAAGGCCAAGCCCCATGCCGCGCTTCGGATGCTGCGCCTGCTGGGCACGTGCCTGGCGCTGGCAAGATCCCACCCTGCACAGGGCTGCCGGTCAGTGACACTGGACTCCGCTCTTCCTGTGCGCCCCGGCCTCCTTCTGGCTTGCGGATGCCTGGACGTCACGCTGCCGTGACAACAGAGCTCACGCAGTGACATCCTGCTCCCCGGGGTTGGCCTGGAGAAGGGCTGAGGGTAAATGGTGTCTGGCTGAGAGCAAGGGGATTACTGGAGAGCTCTCGCAGTGGGAGCCAAAACCCACCACCCCTCAAACCAACCAACAACCGAGGCCCTACTCAGCCTTAACTCCCAGCCGCAGGCCGCCCCGCGTTCCCGCGCTTCCTCTCCTCCTCCTCCTCCTTGTTCTTCTTTCTCTCTGTTTAGCACCAGGCCGGGACTCAGGCTGCCCTGGCGGCTGAGCTCTGCCGCATCTCGGCCAACCTCCTTCAGTCTCTTCCAAGAGCAAAGGAGCCTCGTAGAGACCCAGCCACGAGCCGCAGAGCCGTGTGCATGCTGGGAGCTTGCTGAGGGCCGCTGGAGGGTGGGCAGGGAAGGCGGAATGAGCTAACCAGCAGAGGCCTTGGGACGGTGACAAGTGTTGTGAAGAGCAGACCCTGGGGCCTTGGGAGCGGTCAGGCACAGTGACTGGGAAGAGGTGGTCTCCGAGGGTCTGTGGTGAGCCTGTGAGGGCGGAGCTGGCTGTGAGCAGCAACCAGGGTCCGGGGGCAGGTGTCCAGGGGATGAGGGACGAGCTGAGAGGGTGAGGAGGCAAGGAGGGCAGTGCTGAGAGCAGGCCGGAGCCCGGGCAGGCCGGCTGGGGCCTTGGCAGCTGGGACAAAATCGGATGGATTTATATCCATACTGAGGATTGAGCCAAGGACCTTCACACTGAGCAACATCCCGGACTTTTCTTATTTTAGTTTTTTATTTTGAGACCAGCTTCTGCTAAGTTGCCCAGGGTGGGCTACACCTTGCAGCCCTCCTGCCTCAGTCTCCCCAGGGTGCTGGGTTGACAGCTGTGCACCAGCCCTCCCGGCCCAGCCCAGGCGTGGACTTGTTTCATGGTAAGCACAAGGCCTCTGAGTGACCGTCACAGGTCGTCCCCGTGCGGTGTGCAGCCCGAACGGCCTAGGCGGCAGAGCAAGGAGAGACGAGCCTGGAGTGGAGGACACCCAGGGGCCCCGGAAAGCGCCCCGGCAGGGGACACGTCCTCCGGGCCAGCCTCAGCCCCGGCAGCCCAGGAAGGACGAAGCGACGCCGTGAGCAGGCGCGCTGTGCTCCCGGGCCCCGCCTGAGGCCCTCCGGAGTCGGTTCCTCTGTGTGTCATCCACAGCCCGTGAGAATGTCACATCTGTCAGAAACGCAATGACCTTTAGGCCGGCTCCTGGTTGTGCCCAGGAGAGGGGGCTCCCTCGGCTGGGCCAGGGGCGTCCTGCTGCCCACGCTGTTTCTGCCTGCTCAGCTCAGGGATGCGCCGGCCATCAGTCACGCTCTGGAGCTGACACACACACAGGCGGCCGCCCTGCACCCGGGTGAGAGCTGGCAGCTGTGACCCAGCGAGCTCAGGAGGACCGAGAGGGGGAGCCAGAAGGAAATGCCGCAGCTGGGGCCTCCGTGAGAGGGAGGACGTGCTTTCCCAGAGACGAGGAAGGGGCTCTGCTGAGCAATTGAGGATGTAGAAGAACCTCAAAGCAAAGCGGAGACAACAAAGTCATGAGTTCAGAGGAGAAGAAAGATAGTGTGAAGAATTAAATATGTGTGTGTGTGTTTCCCCACAGAAAGATGGTTTTATTGGTTTCCACATGGTGCCTTTAAGGGCCTGGCAAGAATGGTGCTGAGCGATCCATGCACACCCATGTATTTTTGTTTTTGTTTTTGTTTTTTGGGGGTGCTGGGGATCGAACTCAGGGCCTCATGCTTGCTAGGCAACTGCTCTACCATTTGAGCTAAATCCCCGGCCCCACACCCTTGTTTATAGCAGCACAACTAACGATAACTAAATCTTGGAAGCGGCCTTTATGCCCATCAACAGGTGAATGGATAAAGCAAATGTGGTATCTACACATAATGAATTACTGCTCTGCCATAAAGAAGGACACACGGGAGTTATTTGTAGGAAAATGGACACACCTTGAGACCATAATGTTAAGTGAAATAAATCAGACACACAAGCTTCAATATCACATGATTTCTTTTCTATGAGAAACCCAAAATATAAATAAAGAGCAAAATAAAAGATAGATAACAAGAAACAGGGAGATAGAGATCTTTGCAAAAGAGAAGAGGACCAAGAGATGGAGGGAGGGGGAAGGAGGGGAGGAAAAGGGGATGACAAAGAATTAGGATGGGTTGTGCACATGCAGCAACTCCCCACTGGGAATGTGATCATGATGTACTGCAAATATACAGTAATAAAAATAAAACTTAGCTGGGTGTAGTGGTGCATGCCTGTAATCCCAGCACTCAGGAGGCTCACCGCCAAGTACAAGGCCAGTCTGGGCTATGTAGCGAAACCCTGCCTCAAAAATCTAAACTAAATAAATAAATTTAAAAAGAAATCACTAAATTAAAAAAAAAAGAACGATGCTGGAGATGACAGTAGAGAGTCAACAGGTATTTGCACACTATGTTCATAACCGTGTTATTCACGGGGGCCGAGCAATGAAAACAGTCTGAGTGCCCAGGAACAGGCAGATGGATAAACAAAGGGTGTGATCTACAGTCAATGGAATATTATTCAGCATTGGAAAGGAGAGAGATTTAGGTACACATTACAACAGACGGACCTTAGAAATGTTATGCTTCAAGCAGAATAATCCAGACACTCAGATGAGGTACCTAGAACATTCTAGAAAACTTGGCCAAGTCTGAAAGACAGGAAGTAGAATAGTGGTCACCAAGGGCGGTAAGGGTGGGGGAGTTACTGTTTCCGGGGTGTGAATCCCTGCCAGGGTGATAAAATGTTTCGGGATAGAGAGTGGAGGTGTTTGGTCCACACTGGGGATATCTTACGGACACTGAGCCGTAATGCAGGAATGATCGGAATGGTAAGTGTTATGTTATATTCATAATTACAACAAAATTTCTAAAAATTAATGGAGCAAGACGAAAGGCGGGAGAGAGCATGGGTTTTGCCTCTGTGTCACTCAGTCAGGGTTCTTAAGCATAAGCAACAGAAACTGGTGATGGGGGGAAATCCAGACAAGGTGGCCAAAGGATGCCATCTTCTATCCCCACTTCGAGAACCCCTCAATCACAACCACAGGTCAGAGGCCACCCCACCATCGCCTTCCACCTTGACCAATCCCAGATTTGCACTCTGGGTTAAATGCACCCAATTGGCCAAGCCAAGGTCACATGTCCCTACCCTGCAGCAGGGGATCCTGGGAAATCAGTGTGCCCCATGGCAGAGACATGGGAGGAGGCCTCACCACACCTGGGAAGGAGACTGAGAACTGGGCAAACACAAACTATGTCCTCGGTGCTCCTGACTGGATAGCTAGCGATAGTCACCGCCTTGAGGGAAGCTGTTCAAAATCAGTTTTACACTTTTAGTGGGAGTGTAAATGAGTACATCCATGATGGAAATCAGGGTGGAGATTCCTCAAAAAGCTAGAAATGGCATTTCTGCTCAGCTCTGCGTGCCTCTGCTGGGCATACTTCAGAAAGATGTAAAGACGCCATGCCTAAGGGACCCATGCATACTGATGTTTACAGCAGCGCAATTCACCATAACTAAGCTCTGAAAACAGTCTAGATGCCCATCTGTACAAAGGCTCTAAAAATTAGATGTGCTAGCCAGGCATGGTGGTGCAGGAGGATCACAAGTTCAAATCCTGTCTAGGGAACTTGGCATCTTAGTGAGACCCTGACTCGAAATCTCAAAAGGGCCAGGAATGCGGGAAGACCTAGGTCCAATCCCCAGGACAGTACCGATGAAAAGATGCTCTGTAGCATATTGCATGGCCCACCCGGTAGAGAGAAAAATAATACAGCAGGGGCGAGGGGACAGATTCAGAAATGAAAGTGACCTCAAGTCGTCAACAGATGGCCTGTGGTGCAGGGACGAAGGGTCTGTCTCCAGTCAGAGCACAGAAGTCCCCGCGTGGCGGGAGGGGCCGCTCTGCGGGTGATAGATGTGGCACTGAAAGCTTGTGAAACCTCTTCTTATGACTTTGATTTTTCATGGGAAGCAGAAAGCAAACGTCTTGGGGAAGAATAAAGGGACCGCTGGGCTCACTGAGGACCATCGACGTTAGTGGTCAGAAACCAAGAGTGAGGCGTGTGGGTGAGGGTGGGTGTGAAGGGCAGGACGGTTGGATTCACCTGGGCCCGGGCATTTCTACGGGCGCATCTAAGGGTGGGAGACGCGGTTGAGAGCATGCAGGGATGCTGCAGGGCAGCCCGAGACCCAACCTGGCCTTCTCATCAAAGATCAGCCGCTTCCAAGAGGAGGATGGGCAGGCTGTGAGGAGGGGAGACGGTGGACTCCAGATTGAAGGTTGTTGGTGTCAAAGAACAGGGCGATGAGCTGGAGAGAAGGGAGGTGGGGAGTGGAGTGTGATGCTTGAAACAGAGATGCCGATGGACATTTTTGGTAATAAAAAATTCTACAAGATGATCCTGACAGTGGGCACTTCGAAACAGTTCAGGGTGTGTACGAGGCTCGTGTCTATTACGGGGCAAGAACGAGTATGCCCTGAGAGTGCAGGAAATGGGACGTGAACTCTTAATTTTTGCAAGGTCCAGCAGCAGAATCAAAATGTGTGGTTGTGCAATAAAGGACTCTCTTTCCCCGAGGGAACATTTCACTCCGGACCCCAAGTCCATGGGATGTCCTTTCAAACAGGAGCATCTTTGTTTACCTGAGATCATTCACCCACACCACTTATCCAGTGTGCCACGCAGTTATGGGCTCAACCTGAGCAGGGGCTAGAGACCGAGGCAGCCACGTCTACAGGATCAGCAACCAGAGACAACTCTGGACAGCAGGCCGGGTGAGCACCACTGGCCGGCCGCTGGCCATGGGCATTGCAGAGGCTGCGACCAGGAGAAGTAAGTGCCACCCACCTGCTGGACTCTGGGGGAGAGAGGAGCTCTCCCAGGCCCACCCTGGCACCTCATCCAGTCTAACTTCTGCTTTCAGTCTGGCTCTTTTGCTGTAATAAACTGTAGCCACGAGTGCAGGGGCTTCAGTGAGTTCTGGGAATTCTGGTGAATCAAGGACACTGAAGATGTTCCTGAAAATGAAGGTATTGTAGCTAAAGGTGAAGACCAAGATACTCTAGGTAAAGTGGGGACCAATGTATTCTGGGTAAGATGAGGACCAAGGTATTCTGGGTAATGTGAAGACCAATGTATTCTGGGTAATGTGAAGACCAATGTATTCTGGGTAAGATGAGGACCAAGCTACTGTAGGTAAGGTGAGAGCCAAGGTATTCTGGGTAAAGCAAAGACCAAAGTATTCTGGGTAAAGTGAGGACGGAGGTATTCTGGGTTAGTTGAGGACAAAGGTATTCTAGGTAAGGCAAGAAGCAAGGCATTCTGGGTAAGGTTGAGGACAAACGTATTCAAATCCCAGGGGTGGAAAACACAGAGAGTTGGAAATGCCATTTTCACATGAATAGACAGTATATAGAAAGGGAAAAAATATCTTAAACATACGGAGAATGCTCTACCTGACTCCATAATATCACAAGCATAAAGGAAAAGTAGGCTGAAATACCATTTTCTTAACCTCGCAGATTGGCGCCCATCCCAACGCAGGGAACATGCTGTGTTGACGAAGCTGTGGGAAGCAAGGACTCACACATCGCCGCAAAAACATAAGCCGCTACAAGCTCCATCTGGGTGCATTCGGCAGTAACTGTCAGTACGACAAATGTGCGCACCTTTGATCCGTCCCTCCCACAGATGTGCGCGTGTGGAGCACGTGCACAAGAACAGAATTTTGTAACAGCGAGTCATGGAAACCAATCCACATGTTCATCAACAGGAGGCTGCTCGAATAAATTACCTTCTACCGTCCCCTGGAGCATACAGCAGAATGCTGGGCATACGGAAAAGGGAAATGTAAAACGGCACCGATATAAACCAGGTGCCTGCAATCCCACCACTTAGGAGGCTGAGGCAAGAAGATCGCTGTGAGTTTGCAGTCTGGGCTATATAGTGAGTTCAAGACCAGCCTGAACTACACAGTGAGACTGTGTCTGAAAAACAAAACAAAAACTGTACTGATGTAGAAAGAGGCATATTTCAGTGGGAAAAAAATCAAGTTACAATACCATATACAGAGCAAGCAGCTATTTATGAAAAAAGTGGGGAAAATGAGAATATATGTTGTATTTACCTCTGTTTGCATAAAGCTACCCTGAAATAATGCACAGATCATTAATAAAGGGAGGGGCCTGTTGGGAGGTGAAGGAGGAAGCGATGCAGTAGTGGCATCTCTGTACCCTGGGGGTGGGTTGCTTACTCACAGGGTCAAATTTTTAAAGAAGGAAACGCTAGCTTGTAGACCACAGAGCGGTTTTGAGTGATGCAGAAAGCTGTGGCGGCCGTCCATGGGGCGCCCTTCTGATGCCGACAGACAGCGACAAGCGTGCTATCTGGTCCCACGTCCTGGTGTCCATGTCCAGGGTGACCTGTGGCCTTTGTGTAGACACTGCGGGGCTTGCCTCTTCTCACAGCAGGCAGTGGAAGGGATGGCATGTCCCTTCCAAGACTGGGTTAGAAAAGGACACCACGGGAACTTGTCTGCCCCCCACCCGTCCATGCACAAAGTCCTTACCCCAGACATGATGTATTTGGGAAGTGGGATCTTCAGAGAGACAACGGAAGACATCAGCCCTGATCTGATGGGACTGGTATCCTCACAAGATGCGGAAGAGACAGCAACACTGACTTGTGCTCATGCTGTCTCTGCCTATCCGTCTCTCCCCCTCCCACGCCTCCGCCCCATGTCACGTGAAGACATAGCCAGCCCACAAGGCGGCCATCTACAAGGCAGGGGGCACCCTCGCCACACACAATCCTTCCCTGCTTCAGTCTTGGACTTGTAGCTGCTAAACTGTGAGGAAAAAATTTCTGTGGGGCTCTACTTCACTTTTGGGAGGCTTGTTCTAGAGGGAGCCGGGCTCTCCTGAAGCAGCCACTGGAGAGGCCCGTGAAACAAGGGACCAAGGCCAGTGACAGCCACAGGGACAAGCCTGGAAGCCAGTCTTCTCCATGTGCAGCCCCGGGAGAGACCCTGGGTGGGCACAGCTCCTCGAAGCTGCTCCTGGACTCCACCTGCAGTCTGTGTGAATGAATGTTCCCAGCTGTCCTGTTGGGAACATTTGTTACGCAGCAGTAGCCTCTTCTCAGTCTTAATTCTAATGCAGTGTAATGACATACGCCCACCGCCCACTCCCATCGGCTAATTCCCATCACCACTCAATAACGTCACATGTTCTGAAGCTTCAGTTGCTTCATCCATGGACTAGGTCTGAGCTGTCACAATCCACTCCTTTCCGAAAGCCCCACTCTGAGGCACCAAGTCTCCCACACACGCACCTTTAGGGACATTTCATTCCAAATCATGACAAAACCTGTGTGTAACTTTTTATACAAGACTGTGCCATAGAGTTCCACGTACACCAGCACACACCGATCCACCTGTTATTTCAGCGGGAGCTCCATATACATCTGCAGACTGTTTATGAGTATTCCACTGTTGGTGTGCTTTTAAATTAGTTCCAGTTTTGCACGATTAAAAATAACAATAGTCGACCTTAAAGGTTACACATGGTATGATTCCATTTCAGCCTCAAAACGTAGACAGGTGAGGGGCTGGGGATTTAGCTCAGTGGTCAGAGTGCTTACCTCACAGGCACAAGACTCTGAGTTCATTCCCAGCCCCCCACCAAAAATAGACAGGTGAGTCTATATATGGGTGGGGCGCCCCCAGAAAATGTCAGACTCTGGTTAGGGTGGAGGTAGAGGTGGAATCTATTCCTGCTCTACCTCCATGGAACTAGATGAGGGTGAGAGTGAATTTGGCCGTTGGGCGTTCTTTATTTTAAAGTGATTTTTAAAATGGTCACACACACCCACATGGTAGTGTGTGGAAGCACACAGAGTGCCGCTCTGGAGAGACCCTCTGGAGGGGACCCTGGGCCGCAGGTCACAGCACCCTCCATTGTCACCATTTCTGTCATGCTGCCCCTGCAGTGCCTCCACTCCCAGGATCTCACGCTTGGCTCTCTCCGGGGTGGAGTCTGCGGGAGACCGCAGTGGAGAATTGTGGGTGTGCATATTCGAAGTCCCTGTGTCCCCCACACAGTGCTGCAGACTGCTGCATTCTCTCTTCTTGGGTGTAGAATCACAACACAGGGACAGAGCGGAGAATAAAGAAGGGACAGAGTTAGGCTGGGAGCTGACAACTCAAGCACCCACGGAACCCAGGAGCAAGATGGAAAACGATGAGAGCAGCGACCACGGTGGATGCAGCTGAGAACATCCGAGGCGTCGGACCCTCACCGCATGGCGACGGCTGCCCACAGGCTCGCGGTCCGTCTTCGTCGCCGCACCTGGCACCCTGAGGAGAGCACAAGGGTCACCCGCCCCGCCCGGAAGTCTCCTGCCCCGGCACTTTGCCCGTGGGGAGCACACACTCAGGACTGACACGCATCCCGGTCTCTTGAAAGAGGTCAAAATCGGGACTTCTTTATAAAGTGTCTGAATTTTAAAATACTGACTCAGCCTGTTCTTCATGACTGAATAGATCCTATTGCAACCTCTGCATTAGAATTAGATAAGATTTTTCCGAAGCGGCGACCCCAATCTCACAGCGCTTCTGTGATTCTTGTGGGTCCAGCCGGCCTAGAGGGCAACACAGGGACAATCTCACTGTGTCCATCTTTCATTGCATGACAAACCACCAAATCTGAGTGACTGAAAATGAAAATGTTCTGCTTGCTGTCACCCCTTGTTATTATGGGTTCTAACTGTTGTATAATGGAGTTGACGTTTGGTTTGATTTTGAGACGGGTTCTCGCTATGTAGTTCCGAGTGGCCTGAAATTCACTATGTAACCCAGACTGGCCTCAAACTCATGGTGATCTTCCTGCCTCAGCCTCCCAAGTGCAGGGATTACAGGCCTGGAGTTGATTGATTGGAAGTTGTGGTGGCTCATAATGGAATCATTGCTCTTGGGTCCTGGGTTTGGAGGGTTGGAGTTGCAGTGGGCTGATGCTGGCTGCACTCATTTCTGGGTCTTGGGCCACCTGCCTGTCGAGGTCAGCCTCAGCTAGAGGGGTCCCTGCCCCCTGCGTCCTCATCCCCCCACAGGCCGGCTGGCCTCATCCCTGCATGGATGGCAGGTAAATGAGGACTGCAGGGGCCGCGGGTGCTGGTTCCAAGTGTTCTGCTCAGCAGGGCCAGTCTGAGGCCAGGGTGGGGACGTGGGTGACAAAGTCTAGGAGTGGTGCCAGGCAGGGAGACACAGGCTGTGCCGACGGCCCAGGGCCTCGTAACCGCAGCAGTAATCTGCCTTCATTCCTGGGAAACTCTCCTAAAGAAGCTGAAACTGGTGTCCAGCGGCATGGAGAGGTCAGCCAGCCGGCGGAGGCTTCGCGAGGAGGGAAATCTGCCAAGCGTGGAGAGCAAGACCAGGCAGGCAGGAGGAGCCACACTCGTGTAAACTATTCCCGACACCCTTCTCGAGCCCCGCATTTCACCAAGCACCTAGAGCAAGGTGTCAGCATGTGGCTGTGGGTTTCAGCCAGGGTCACTGGTCAGGAAGCGCTGACCGTCTTAACCTGGTCTGGTGAGCCGCTCGGCCGAGGGACACATTTGCCGCGTGGGCCTGGACGAGGGCTCCTCAGCGCAAGGCGTCAGGGCTGCGCACACGCGGTCCACGCTTCTCTCAAGTGGTCAGAAGATGTGACGGCCCTGAATGCCACACCCCGGATCCCCGGATCCCCACACGGCGACGGGGCTTGCAGATGTGACTAAGCTCAGGGTCTGGAGCCAGAGAGGGACCTGGTGACCAGCATTCTTGTAACAGGGAGGTGGAGGACAGCGCCGTGAGCAGCGGTCAGAGAGCGGCGTGAGGGTGCCACACTCCTGGCTGTGAAGCCGGTGGAAGAAGAGGCTGTGAGCCAGGGAGCCGGGCGCCCTCCTGCATCTGGAAGAGGCGAGAAAATAGATTCTCCTGGGGAGCCGCCGGCAGGGTCACAGCTCTGCCTTCACCTCATCCCGAGGACTTCACCCCCAAAACTGTCCGATGGTGAATACGAGTTGTATTCAGCCCCTGCTTTTCCGATAATCTGTTGCAGCAGCAGGAGGAAGCAGATATGGCTTAAAACGAGGAGGGGATGTCCTGACAAGTCCTGCTCTCAGCCTCCACTCCTATCAAGAAAGAGCAGATGCAGGGGCTGGAACTGTGGTCACTAGTGGGTGCCGGGTCTCAGGCAAGTTATTCCAACTCCGTGCCTCTGTTTTCTTACCTACACAATGGGTGTAACACTAGCGCAGGGTTCCGGGGTGCTGTGGTCTTCCTAGGGATCCTTTCCAAGTTCATCTTGTCCTGAGCAAAGAATTGATCAAAATAGTTGAAAAAAGTAGTGAGGTTTTACATTTATTAAAGGTAGGAAAAGAAGCATCTGCATGGTAAGAGCAGCCACTGAAAGAGAGACCACATTTGCCATGAGGTTAATGGTGACTGTCTTTTGTGTCTCCTACTCTGACCTCAGATCCGGCCATCCTATCAAAGACCTGCTTGATTTTGTGCCAGAAGAACTGAAGCTGGCCCTCTCCGATTGGTCTTCGGTGCAGAGCTTGGGCGCCTGTGTCCTGAACGTCGCGACTGACAGCTTACCCCTCTTGCCCAGCCAGCTGACCACACCCTAACCTCCTGTCTGAATGCCTCACTGCCTTGATAGAAGGATTGAGTGAACTCACACATTGCTTCTGGTTTTCCACACTTAAAAAAAAAATTAGCTATTATGCAGGAAAACTAATCCCTGATTCCCAGGGACCCACACTCCAGTTTTTAGAAGCTGCTAGCTGGTGTTAATATTATATCTAAGGAGGAGAGAGGAAAACAACAGCCTCTCCAGGCCTGTGTGCCAGCCCTAGAGGTCTGTGTACTTGGGTGTGCACACGTGGGCCAGCTTGCACACTCACATTTGATGGATCACTTATGTGAGACTGAGGTTATTGCTTCTTATTTTATTTCCCCAGGGCCGCTGAAACTTGGCCCTCTCCATGGTGTGAGCAATCTCAGAAAATGGTTTGGACCTGGTTGTATGTCTGCTAAAGCTTGATTGAATTAGGTTTAAATGAAGCAAGGCTGGACTGAATTAGGTTTACACAGTAAGAGGATTTTCCTGTGTGAGTGTAGAATCACATTGGTTTCCACTCCCTGAAGCCCTTGTAGATGGAGAATATGCCCCTAACTGGCATCCCTGTGTGTCTGTAGGATGCAAGCACCTCTTTCCCTCCCCCACCTGTTCCCCTGTTCTGCCCTACATGCAGCCAGGCTGTGTGGGAGGGCGGGAGTTGCCTGTATATAAAGCACATGAGGTGGAGGGGCTGGGTGATTGGTAACCATCAGAAAAGTATCAGTGTTTGATTTGGAGTATTTCTAGAAGAGAGGACAGTGCTCGTTCTTCGTTTTGCAAAGATAATGAGAAAAGTGACTTTTTTGTAAGACACAAAAAAGACTTACTTCCTTCTGTGCGGTACTAGTATTAATAATTTTTTTTTTTTTTTGTGGTGCCAGGGATCGAACTCAGGCCCTTGTGCTTGCAAGGCAAGCACTCTAATCACTGAGCTAAATCCCCAGCCCTAGTATTAATAATTTATTAATTAATTAACCCAAAGCTCAGGTAATGTGTACATGAAGATCCGTCTGACATTGCTCTGTGGACATCTAAAAGGTGTCTCAAACTCATCCTGACCACACAGACTCCTGGTGGCTTTCCTACTATTCATTTCTCTCTTTCAGAACAAGAACACTGAAATAAAAGCCACATAAACACAACAAACTCTGTTCTGTTGTGAGAGAGGCCAGAAGACACGCAGAGCCCTCGCCTGACCTGATGGCCCCGCAACATCATCCAAGACCAAGTTTCTTCTACCCCAAGGTCACCCAATGACCTCTGGGGCTCCAGCTATCACACGGTCATCCCAAGGAGCAAGATGGAGAAAGCAGGGAAAAGAACAATCGGGGACCCTCTTGCCTGAGTCAGAACCCTTCAACGGACTTTCTTGGAAGCCCCTCCAAACAGGACTTGGCCACAGGCTCAAACCTAGCTGCAAGGGAAGCTGGGACGGCTGATTGCGTCCGAGCAACTGTCACCCTAATGCAGCCAGGGTTCTGAGGGGGACACCACCTAGGCCACTAGCAATCTGGGCCCATCTTCCCTATCTCAAAAAATGGTGGCACTCTCCACCCATTGGCTCAAGGCAGAATCATGACCAGAGCCCCTTAGGTCTCGCTTTCCTGCATCCTCTACATCTAAGCTAACAGCAGGCCCCAAGTCCATCCTGAGCCTGGCCATGTCTCTGTACCTCCGCTGCCCTTCTGCCCTCCTGTGTCCCTCCCGCCTCCCTCTCGCTCCTCCACACCCCACTCTCCTCTCAGGAGCAGAGTCTGCCCACGTCCCAGCCTGCTTGATTCTCTCCATCCATCCCCCAAACACTGAGGCACCTGAGCGCCAGGAGATCCGAGCTCCTGTCTCAGCTCTGACTCCTCGCTCCTGGGCCCTGTCCAGGGGAACTTCCTGGCCTCTCCCTCCAGTACCCGAGTCCCTTTCCACTGCTGGGCATCTGCATTTCTCCTCTCTCAACCCGGACAGCTTCGCGTCGAGCTCTCACAGATTCCCACCCTTCCCAGGAGTCCCATCTCAGAGTGACACCCCACCTCATAAATGCCTCCCCCAGCACCCAATACCAAAACAGCACAGTCTGCTCACCCACACCCCCATCTCCAGCCCTGTCCCACCACTCTTACCACCACCAGGATAGTGGTTTTAGAAATGTTTGTTTACTGGTTTATAGCCTGATTCTGCCCACTAGAACACTCCTGAGTGGGGGGTGAACATTTGTCTTTCTCTCTCTTCTCTCCCTCCCTTCCTTCCTTCTTTCCTTCCTTCCTTCCCTTCTCCCCACTCCATCCCTTCTCTTTCTCTCTCTTTTTTCTTTCTTTCTTTCTTTCCTTTTTCCTTCTTTCCTTTCTTCTCTTTCTTTTTCTTTCCCAGTACTGGGGATTGAGCCCAGGCCATCACACTGAGCTACAACCCCAGCCCTTTTTTATTTTTTATTTTGGGGTAGGTTCTCACGAAATTACCCAGACTGAGCTCGAACTCACGATACTCCTGACTCAGCCTCCTGGAGTGCTGGGATTACTCTATGCCCCACTGCACTTGCTCTGCTGCGATCATATTCCACATGGTCCAGAGTGTGCCTTGCCCCTGGAGAATACCAGAGCAGATGGCTCCTGGAGGGCTGGAGGGGGCCCTGGATAGCCAGCACCCATCCACCGAGAAAGAAGGAACCATGAAACACACCCTTGCCAGTCAATGCGGAGCAAAGCCGTGGTTCAGGGTCTCTGGACCCTGCTCCAGGACACCCGCCCGACCCCTCAGTGGGGACCTGAACAGAGCTGTGACTTTCCAGTGACTTTCTGTCCCACCCAAGCGATCAGAGGAGGGAGGCTGCTTCCCGGGATGATGAAATCACACTGGACAACTTAATGAAAAACCCTGAGATCCCGCTGAGGCATTAAATGGCCAGTTTCCACATGGAAGCCTCCATCCCTTGTGACAAACCCTTGACAAACTGTTTCTTTATTATTCGCAGAAATGTTATGGATGAGAAAGATCAACAAAGAGATTTTCCCCAGCCTGCAGCCTGGTCTTGGGCCTTCACTGCCCACCATGAAGGGCTGGTTGCAGGCAGAACAACAGAAGCGCCCAGGCCAGTTCTGCCTTCGTGTCCAATCACTATGAGCTGCTAATTACACGTTTCTGAGCTGACTTGAGCTACTAAGCGCTCGCAGGGAAGAGAGCTATTTTCTTCCTACCGCCTTGCGCCATGAGAGAGAAAACCTCGTCTGAGGAGACGGTCAAATACTAGTAAGAATGGAGGCTGCTGAACAGCAAAGGGAGGCTTTGGCTCCCAGGCCTGGAGAATAATTCACACTCACGTCATTGGGCGCCACTGGACTGGTCGGTGTCTCTAGGTCGCTCTCTCAGTTTCGGACTGAAGCTGGCATCCGAAGCCTGCAGTTAATCCACGCACACTCTAGCACCGAGTGTCAGGGTCCCACCCGGAGGGCCTCGCAGGGACGGGTGCCAGCTGATGGAACGACAGGCAGAGGGGAGCGCTGGCCACAGCGGCTGTTCAGCACTAAATCTCCCTCTTAGGCTCCTCGCAGGTTGAAATTCCATGCTGGGCCGGGTGGCGAATGGCCCTTTCTGCTGTCAGTCGTGGCGTGCCGTGTCAGGTGTGTGCCTGACCCTCGCGGCTACTTCCTGCCTCGCTGCCGTCCTGGTAAGGGCTTCTGGGGAGACCAAAGCACAGCCTGAGGCGGAAGCCTGAAATTCTCAAACGAAACATGACTTCAGCGTTCAGGGGAGATCCCAAGACATCTTAGGAGGAAAGCAGCAATGAGGAAGGACGCGCTTCCTTTGTGCCGAGTCCCCAGCTACCGGAAATGACGGGAGCGCCCCACACCCTTTGCGGGAACTCGAGGAATAGCCACTAAGGGGCCAAGAATCAGGACTCGGCCACTATTTTTCTTGCTTCATTACTTTGTTTTTAAATATTTGTACTCTACAGAAATAAATGCTTATTTCAGAAAACCTGAAAGCTGCTGGGGAGAAAGAAAAGCATAAGAAAGTAAAGGTCACCCATGAGCTCATCACATCACACCACACACCTGTGAGATGGGCTGCAGGCGGCCCGCTTTAGAACTGTACGATCACTCAGTTAACTGATCTGATTCCTGAATACGTGCACTGTTTGAAATCTTTGGCCATTATAATATATGTGGTGGCTTTATTGTCTACATAAGTCTTTTTAATCATCTCTCATTGCACTCAGGATAAATTATAAAAAATAATAAAATTTTTATATTTATATAATTTTTTGTTATAAAAATAATAAAAATTTTTATTAGTACGTGCTTGTAGTACATGGTTACATTCCTCATGGGAAATTGGTACATGTACATAGTGCACCTTACTTGGGCTAAAGGCCTACAAGTGTCATTGCAAGTCAAAGGCTAGTTACATTTTTAGGGCTTTCGAGAATGTATATATTGAGCGATACATTTACATATGTGAACTTTTATTATCATTACTGTATATTTAAGCATATTTTATATATATATTTTTTCTAGTACTAGAGATTGAACCCAGGCCTTGCACATGCTAGGCAAGTGTTTTTACCACTGAGCTATACCCCAGCCATTTTATTTTTTATTTTATTTTGAGACAGAGTCTCAGTAAGTTGCCTGGGCTGGCCTTGAACTTGAGACCCTCCTGCCTCACTCAGTCTCCCAAGTAGCTACTGCCACATGCTGCCAGGTATGTGTTGCTATGGCCAGCAATTTATTGTATATTTTATAAATATTATCATTTTTAATATGTATCACTATAAATCATTTACTATAAATTGCAATACATTTATTAAGTGTATGTTTATATATGAATTTGAATAAATACTTCAGTGTTCATGTATTTATTTTGTACTTACACATTACATCCATTTCACATTGCTAGTTGCATGAATGGCTTGTATAGATCATTTCAGAGGGACTCCGTGTCCCATGCTCCGTGCTGCAGTTACAACCCCCAGTTACAAATGTCAACAGCCTGGGCCCATGAGAGAGCCTGGAGACTGGGGAAACCCAGACTTCAAAGAGCCGGGGTCACCCAGCTCTGCGGCCCACCCACACTGCCATGACCACAAAGGACGCTTTATTGTGAAGAGAAAGGGGTGCTGCTGGGGACCAAGGGACAGGACCAAGGCAGGAACAGCCGGAGTTGGGGACTTGGATGCCATTAGCCTCTCTCCCCCCCTTGCCCCTCTTTCCCTCCCTGTCCCTCTCCCTGTGTGTGCCCCTCTCTCTTTCTCATTCTGTGTATTCTCTGTATTTTACTCTCTCCTTTCCAGCTCCGAGCTGTCAAGGGAAAATTCTCATCCCCCTCTCCAATCGAGTGTTTGTTCCTGGAAAGCAACTTCACCAGAGGAAGAGTCCCGGGAAGAGACTGTATAATGTCTCTACCTAGATCTGCATCTACCTATGTGTTTATTTTTGATGTGCTTCATATGTCTTTTGAATCCTGCAAACTTGGTATTAAATGATCCTCATCAGTCATCACTCTTCGCCATCACACACAGTGAGCACCGTTCCGCCAGATCTTGTTTGATCTGCTCCTGAAACCTCCCTGGGTGTAGACATCAGCATCTCACAGCCTCATTTAAACCGGCTTTGTTTTCCCACCGGCTTCCTTGTTAATGTGTGACGTAAAACCTGACATAACTTCATTTGTGGAATTATGTTTTTAATATTTTGAAAACTCTCTTTGTGACACGATTTGTGTGGGAACCCTGTGGACTAGGGACAGAGAGGGTGGGACCCTTGTCACACGTGGGTGGCAGCGATCCAGGTGGAGCCAGAAAACCTGGAGCAATCACCGAGCTGCTGCCCGGCCCTGGGGTCAGCTGCCTCCCGCCTCCACCCGGCGGCTGCTGGGTGGAACTGGTCTCGGCTATATAACTCTGGAGAGAGCTTCAGAAAGATTTTGTATTCGCAGAAGTTGTGAGCTAATTCTTAACTTATCCCGAGCCAGAACAGTCTGCGCTGAACATGGAAGGTTTCGAGAGATCAGAGGCTGCCCCCAGGAACCTGTCACCTGGGGGGGGTGTCCCTGGAAGTGGTCCTGTGATGGAGATTACAGGAAAGGAGAGAAAAAGACCCCGGTGGCACTACAGAGTGGAATACTGCCCCGGCCTGTCCTCGGCACCCAGGGATCGTCTGCGGGGCATGGAGGCTTTGGGCTTCGTCACCCTCTGTCCTTGGTGGTCCTGAGATGTGAGTGAAGGGAACAGGTCTCCCACCCTACAAGAGGAGCTGGACGGCAGCTCATAGCGACCATCGTGGAATATTTACTTGGACCCTGTCCAGTCCCGTTCAGCTGGAGAGAAAAGAAAGCAACCTGGTCAGTTCCAGGGAGCAAACGTGTCCCTCCCACACCCCCTCTTCATCCCCCACACTGCTGCCTCTTGGTGGGCACCTGTGTCCCACAGATCCCAGCCAATCCAGAGTCCCTGCCCACGGCTGCTGCTCTTGGGGATTGCGCCTGCCCAGGGCTGAGGGTGGGGACTGGACCATGCGGGCTTGTTCTATTCTGGGCTGTGGAGGGGGGCGTGGCCAAAACCACTAATAACAAAAGAACCCAGTTCTCACCTTTAGATTTCCAAGGAGGACTTGAATATCAGAAGAGAGAATAATAATCACGAAAGCCAAAGTCTTGGCATTGCAAAGCGGGTCTTGAGAGAGTGCAGCGTGGGGTGTGCATCAGAAGCCCTGTGAGGGGCTCGTCCCTATCTGCGCTTTCATTATCAGGGTGGGAGGGAAACAGCCAGGAGTCTGTGCCTCGGACCCTGGAGCCCCCCGGAGGCCAGGGAAGCAGGAGCCTGGGGTCCCCATGGCCTGCGGGGTGAGGACACGGAGGCTCTCTCATTGTCTCTCATTATGCCCTTTGGGAGGGGCCTGGTGACACTGGGGCTGGGGGCGGTGGGGAGCTGGTCTTCTATCCTCTCTGCCCCGGCCCCGGTGGGAGGTGTAGTGGGGCGGCCACACTGGAAACACCGAGGTTGGTGGGAGACAGGGAGGGGGCAGAGGCGTCACCGTGGTTTCCGCGTAGGGAATGAGGAGGCTGGCTGTGCAGGTCGAGGAGTCACTCTTCGAGTAGTGTTAGCTGGCTCTTGGCACCAGGGCCGTCCTGCTGGTCTAGGACACGACGCTGGGCGATGGGGCAGGTGTGCAGTGGTCCCGGGTCCTGGGAAAGTGAACGGTGGGTGTGTTTGTGTACACACATACATGCCAGTTAATATACTGGGATATTATTTTGCCATCAAAAAGTAAACCAACTTTCACAGAGGCAGTTTGATGGCCCATGAGGTTTGTCCACAGAGTAGTTATTTCCAGACCACTAAAATTAACCTTTAAAAATAATCTTACTGTTTTAACATCCACTGATCGAAATTCCTGGTCTATTTTTCATCGTGCGAGTTGCTCAAAACAGACGAACACGGAGAAAGGAAGACTAAGGGCCCCTTTGCCCTGGGGTAACCCCGTCTCTAAGGGTGTCGCTGCCCCTGCCTGACACACAGAGCAAGACCTGGACAGAGGAGACCCCATGAGCAGCTGAGCCTGTGTGGCGGCCCTGGGGCGGCGCCTCCTGCCGGTCCCCTTCCACCCGGTGACTCAGGTGACTGCAGAGCGCCGCGTCCTCCCCCGTCAGACCCAGGGCCGCGTGGGGATTCTCTGGGATAGCACGACACCGTCGGATGGAAAGCGATCCTGGGCTCAGTGATGCTGACCTTTGCTGCACAGGATTCTCCCAGGGGAGGGACAAGGCATCCCCCGGCGGGGGACGTGGCTTCCCTGTCCTGGGAGGTGGCGGTGAGCTGGGAGGTCTGCGTGTGGGGGTGGCGGACGCATGATAGATGCACAGGGACAGCAGCCCAACTCAGCCCTCCTGAGGGAATCTGAGGGCGCTCCTGGCCCGGTCCCAGGTAAATGCAGCCAAGGGCGGTCTCAGCTGAGTGGAACTAGGAGGAGTTTCCAGGTGAGCTGTGTTGACAAGGAACGAGGCATTTGGTGACCTTGCCCGTGTTCCAGGGTGCAGACTAGAAAGTTCCACACTGCCAGCACCTTGCAGGATGCCTGGTGTGCAGTGGGGCTCCCACCCACCTTGGATGGGAGGGACAAAATGGTAGCAGTGACCCCATTTGATGCCAAATGAGTCCAACACACAGCTGCGCTAAGTCAGCTTGTGCATGGTGGCTGTGCACACGATGGGCCCTCACGTGGACTGGGGATGCGGGGAGACAGGACAGGAAGTGAGGTCCAGCAGAGCTTCAGGCTTTGCAAGCTTTTTCCAGATGTTTCTGAAATTGAGCAATTTCCACAATCGCAGAAGGTAGGGCAGATTTGCCGCGGTGACAACGAGGTCCGTGTGAGGGCTGAGGCTCCTGCAAGCTCAGGGGGCTTTGCAGCCTCTCCTGCAAGGGCTGAGAGGGCACTGATGGCTTTTCTTTGTTAGGGACAAAGCTTTTGTAATGGAGCTGAGTTGGATAATTTTTTCCTTTTTTGCAAAGACGTTTCTCTCTGCCTGGGTTTTCAAGGACGACTTACGGGTCTTAACAAAGAAGTAGATTACAAAATAATCACTGCAACCCAGATTGCAAATGATGTCTTCCTTTTCATTGTTGACCCCACCCCCACCCCAGGTGTCCTCGCTTTGCGTTCCTTTTTACCCAAAGCTCCTGTGGAGCCGGGGGTGTCTCTTAGGAAACCCACGCGGCATCTTGGGTGGGAGCCTCCTAGGCCTGCAGGTCATGTTCGCCAGCCTGGACTGGGGCCCTGACTCCTTCGGGTGAAGTCAGAAGAACCACCGTGCATGAGCCTGCTGGGGTGCCCCTGAAGGCCAGCCCTCCCGGGAAGATCCACAGCCCCAAGAACCGGGTCTGACCCAGCGACCTCACAAGTGCATCCACACAGGACGGCCGCACAGACCCACTGGGCACAGAACAAAATCAGCCCTAGAGAAGGGGGACTATTGGCGCCCTCCAGCTGGAGACCCAGTTCCGTATCTCAGAACAGAGGGGCGTGGCCAGCCAAGCATGGGGTGACCTCTGAACTAAGCCGAGGAAGGCGAAACTGTGTGCGGGACAATGCACGGGGCAGGGCTGTGTGTGCACAGTCGGGCCCATCGTGCTGTGGGAAGTGTCAGGAACAGTTCTGACTGTGCCTGTCTTAAATGCCACCTTTAGAACCTCCGCTCCACACAAGATCAAATTCCACTGTCTCTCGTTTTGAATGCAAATTGGTGATTTGTTCTAGTCAAACTCTGACTTGTGGCTCTCTTCAGAAGAGATGTCCATGTCCCAAGACTCTCCCACAGGAACAATAACGTGCTTACTCATTCGGGGCAGCCATGAGAACATCTAGAAGGGCCACAATTGTCTGTGCATGTTCACCATGTTTATTTCACATGGTCTCTCGCACCAAGTTTTTTCCTTAGAACCTGCAAGGTTTGAGGTGCTAATTGATACAATGAGGTGGCAGGAACTTGAAATATAAATGAGTATTTCAGGGAGAAAGGCGACCTGTATCAGGACGGCCTTCAACACTAAATTAAAACCCAAAGGAAACACCATTCTTGGCATTAAGTTGTAGTCAGTGATGAACACCAAGTAGGATTCCTGTAACCACAGCCAGAATCTAAAACTAGCTTGCCTCAACGGCTGCAGTCATCGTAAGCCACCCTAAACACTCATCCTCTCTCCTCTCTTGTTACAGATCCTGATACTCTATTGGGTTCTTGGCTGCTCGGAACAAAATCCTGTATTTGCAAGCTTCCCTTGCAGCTAGGCATGGCTGAGGGAGGTGAATGCAAGTGCAAATTGTCCTGCAAGACAGAAGAGGTCTCTCTGCTCCTGCTTCGCATTTTGTTTCTGGGATGGCATGTCATGGTGGGCCTTGGGCAGCCACATGAGTCTGAGACGGCCACCTACTGAGGAGGAGGAGGAGGAGGAATGGGGAGGTGGGCCTGAAACCCCATGGAAGATGGCTCTGGCTTAGATGATGTTGTGCTTTGGATCTAGACGTCTCCAAAAGCCTCATGAGTCACAGGTGGGGCTTTTGGAAGGTGACTGGATGATGGGGGTGCTGGACCCATCCACTGATGAACCCCGAGCTGCACACACTGTGGGAAGGCCTGTCACAAGAGGTGCTCACTGGGGGCGTGGCCCGGAAGGACAACTCTCCCTCCCGGCTCCTCCCTCACTCTCTCCACTTCCAGACCGCCGTAACACAAGCAGCAGGGCTCCTGTGCTGGGCCCTCTGCTGTGCCATTCTGCCTTGGAGCCAGCTGATGATGGCCCGAATCCTCTAGACACCACGAGCCCACACAAACCTCTCCCCCTTAGAGTCGTGGGCGCTGGGTATTGTGTGCCGGCAGGGAGAAAGCGGCTGAGACGGCGGCTCTCTGCTCCTGAGGGGACACAAGCACACCTCGCTCTGGCATAAACCGCCGTTTATGTTGGACTCTGTGTCCCTCTTCACCAAAGCAACCCTGCTGAGCCTCCCACTCCACATCAGTGTCAAGTTGATCCCTTTCGACTGGGAGAGACGATTACAGTGTTTAAAATGCTAACGCCGTGCAAGCGAGATGGAAATGCTGCAGAAGAGACGGGATCTGATGAAGCCGAGGAAGGAGCCCCTTGACCACAGGCAGCGGGAAGTGGGTGGGCAGGAGGCGCCCAGGCTGGGTGCCACCCACCGGCGGAACTGGGCCGAGGCAGAGTGTGGGAAGGCACTCGCTGAGGCCCTCAAGGGAAGGGTGTGTGGCTCTGCACAGCACTGAGACCACTAGAGATCTGACAGGAGCTGGGAAGCGCGCAGATTTCCATCCTCAACAGGCCGCGGCCTGCACCTGCTGGGGGGCCAAGATCCCGCCCAGGACCGAGGCGAGACCTGCACTTGGCCTGGGCGTGCAGCGCCATCTCGGTAGGAAAAGGCCTCACCGCTACCTCAGCCAGGGCCGGGGGGCTGCAGGGCACCGGGCTTCTGCTGTATTGGCAGCGCTGAGATGATCTGGGATGCCGCGGAAAGTGTCCTTCACACAGCTTCATGCTGAAGCTTGCATCTTTTATTTTCAAATTCAATTATCTTGATTTTACTTTTAATTAGCATACTGAGTCGATAATTGTTCAAGTTAGTCCTGTTTGGCTCAAGTGCACTGTTAATTTCTATTTAAATTTTTCCTTGATTAGCTGGATGTGGTGGCACACACCTGTGATCCCAGCACTCAGGAGGCTGAGGCAGGAGGCTCTCCAAGCATTCAAGGCCAGCCAGCCCTAGATACTGAATTCGAAGCCAGCCTGAACTACACAGTGAGACCCTGTCCCACCCCAAAATTAAATTTTTTGATTAATGATTATAAATTGTGCTAACTGGGTTCACTAGAGGAACAGAGTTAATATAAAATATATATGTATATACACACAATTATATAAAGGATTTACAGGATAGGCTTACAAAACCCAGGGGCTTCACACTTAGCTAAGTCTCTAGCCTTTTTCTTTCTTTTTCCATCTATTTATTTATTTATTTATTTATTTATTTATTTATTTATTTATTGAGAATAAGTCTCATCAAGTCACTAAATTGCCTAGACTGGGCTTGAACGTGCAACCCTCCTGCCTCAGCTTCCTGGAGCGCTAGGATTTCAGGTACGTGCCAGCAGGCTGGCTCAGTTTGAATCAGGCCTGGGTCATAAAGTCTGCTGCTGTGAAGGGGGGTGGAGCACTTACCTGGTGGAACCTGAGGGAGTCTCAGTGGGGGTTTGGCCTCAAGAGGGTCTTTTGGACCCAAGCTCCTTCTTTTTCTCAGGGGGCCGCCCATCCTGGACAGAACCTCCCCCAACTGTGAGCCCAAATCACAGCTGTGGAGACATGGTGGGCCTGCAGCCCCTCTACTCAGACCCCTTCTGCTTCCTCCACAGTGCAGAGCTGGGTGGTGGCAGCCGATCCTGGCAGAGGCTGCTCCCTGCAGGAATAAAGAAGGTGACTTGATGTAGCACATGGTGACACACTTTATTCACTTCCAGCCTGCGCTGCTCTGGAGCGCACGGGGCGTGTGCGGGTTTCACACAGGGCGCAGCTCAGTGGCGCTGGCTGGCAGAGGGGTCTCGGGTGACACTGACCTAGCAGCAGCTCCTCTCAGCATGGCCTTGGTGACTCCAGACTCGGGGGCCGCCTCCCAGAACCAGGCCTCATCCCTGCCTCCTGTGCCTGGCCCTGGAAGCCAAGAGGAAGGGACCTCGTCCTGCCGGGGTGTGTGGAGGAGTGAGACCCTGGAGAGCAGCCGTCCCAACCCTGGCGCAGAGCAAGGGTTACATGGTACGGGATCCAGGGCGCTGTTCTCTCCAGGGCATCCAAGAACCAGGGGTAACCGGAGGCTGCTCCTCCAAAAAGCTGGTTTCCGGTTCTGCTATTTTCTCAGAACAGGACGATGGGGAAGCAGGAAGTGACCCGGGTGCAGGGGAAGCCCGGGCCTCGCCCTTCCCGGCTCTGGGAGTCTGAACAAAACCCATAACAGTACCAGGGCACTTTTCTTGCCCACCCTCCAGCTGGCTTTCTCTCTTCCTCCTCCTCCAAGCTGCCGCTCTCTGAACCACAAGAAGCAGCAGGACACTGCACCCGCCACTCACAGTACCAATGTCCCCTGGAATGCTATGCGGCAAAGCAGACTGCTGGCCAGGAGGGTATGCTGGTGTGGGGGGTCACCATGGGCCAGAGGCCTGTGGCTCTCTGGACACTCATCCTCGGCTCCCCAAGGTTGGGAGAAGAAGGAAGGCCCACTCTGGACTGAGACTCGGTCACCACCTGGTGGTCACCGGAACTGCTTCCCTGGATACTAGATGTGGCTCTGGAGGTTGTGGGGTGGACAGGGCAGCCGGGTCTTCCCCAGAAAGGTTCTGTCTCCGGGCTGCACCATGGAGGAACGAGGTGTGCTGCTGCAGACCCATCTGCAGCCTCTCCCAGAGTCTGGCTTTTGCTGATGGAGCTGGAAGGTAGGTACTGGTCACGCAGAGACAAGACAGGCTGGTGCTTAGAAACGAGCCTCGGCGTCCATGAGTGAATGCTCCAGCAGTCCTGGTGTCCCAGAAGTGAAGTGGCCCTGCCTGCCCCGCCCAGCCCCTCTGCACCTCAGCATAGGAGGGCATGGGGCAGACACAGTGTCCCCAGGGACTGCCCTGAGCTGCCCCTCACTCCTTCACACCCCCCTCCAGCTGCCCGATGAGGCGCTGGTAGGTGTCTCTCTCCACCTCCCAGGAGTGCCACCTGCTCACATAGTCCCTTCCATTGGCCACAAGCTCCTTCTCCAGCATGGGATTGCTCACTAGTCTCTTGGCCAGCTGAACAAACTCCTGCAAAAAAGGAAGCGGGGGAGAAAGAGACAGACTCAATTGGTGGAGGAGATTTTACAAGTGCATGCAAAAACCAGGTCTGCAAAGCTGCTGGCCTCCTCACTATGCCAGAGAAAAGGACTTTCAGGAACAGAGCGTGATGGGCAACTTCCTGGACTAAGAACGCCTGGTGGGTCAGGAAAACACCTCCGGGGTGTGTCACGCAGGCATGACCTTGGGCACTGTACTTGGTCCTGGCCTCTTCCTCACTGGCACTGTTCCCTGCTCTGCTTCCAGCCCCCATGAACCAAGCAGCTCTGCTCCCCCACACCCTTCCGCCATGATGCTCTTCCCCTGGAGCAGCCGGCCATGGACTGAATCCCCTGAAACCATGAGCCAAATGAAACCTCTCCTCCTTGAAGTCATGGGTGTTGGGGTTCCATCTAGCAACTGGAAGCTAGCTGGGAGCTTTCCACAGGTGGACGTTAATGCAAGTGTTGGGGTGAAGAGATGATACAGAAGTGCGTATACATAGATGCATATGCAAACATATCCACAACATGTACATGCACACATACACACATACGCACACAAGAGCACACAGAGACATAGCCACACATTCACATACATGCGCACATGCATGCTGACCCTTATAGCTACCTGCATACATATACTCACACAGTCATGCCTAGGTGTATAGACACAGATCTGCACCCACAAACACATGTGCACACACTTGCACACGCTGGGATGAACTTCTGTGAAACATACTAGTGCTGTCCATTACCTTTCCCTCCCTTTTCCTTAGGGTTAGGGTTTTCCTTCCCTAAATTAACGAAATACATTTATTTCTTGCAAATGGCTCAGGATTCAGGATGTCTCCCTCTTTGCCCTGGGGTGCCACAGCCAATGGCCGGCCATCTTTCTCTGGGATCCCACCTGGCACACAGTGCAAGACCAGGGCCCTGCTGCTGTGGGGGTCCCGTGGCACCTGTTGCAGGGCCCTCTGGCTCCATGGTCCGATCCGGGTTCGAATCCCCATGCACGGCCTCACTTAGCTGTGGACCTGGGCGAGGTCGCCAGCCTTCACAGAGGAGGCTGCCTAGTGCACCCAGGTCCACAGCCACTGGATGAAGAAGGGCGGGGTGGGCGGTGCGGCCCTGCCTTCTCTCCCTTGCCAGGCCCCATGCTGCCCTGTGGACAACACTTCTCTGCCCACTCGTTACTTAGGGATGCTCACAGACAGAGCTCAGTAATGAGAAGTCTCCTGCCGACCAGTTTTAATATCAAAGCCCTTCCTAATTAGGAAAACTAGACTTATTTTGGTATTAAAGAACATTTGGGGAGCAGACAGGAGCATAGGGGAGCATTCCTTATTCATCACGCTTGCATGTAAGCCGAAAGTTGAGTTGAGCCAGGACCCGGGCTACTTTGACTGCCCCGCCCATTGGAATGACTGGGTCACCCTGCTCACCTGTGAGCCTCAGGTGTTCTGAGTGCTGAGGGGGCTGAGTGGCTTAATACCGAGAACTCGGGGCAGAGCCTTGCATAGGCTCAGCTGTGGGACCCCGTCCCCAAAGCCCAGGTAAATCCCAGTGAGGCGCCTGGGGGTTAATATACAGCTCTGTGCAGCCTAAAAGCAATGTCCACATAGTCTCAGAATTATTGTTAATTAAACATCGAATGCCTTTTACAGCTAGCAATATAAACAGCAGTATTTACGAGAGTGGAATTATATTTTTATGTATTATGTATACACTTTATAGTAAATTGGTGTTCTTTTCATAATAAAAACAACATATTTATACCCATCTCGTGGCAGACCAGCATTCATATTAAAATGATCCGAGAGGCAATAGCTTTGATGTATTATTTTATGATGCTGGTCATACCTTTGATTTATCTGATGTGGGGACTTTGGCCAAAACCCAAGCCCCTGCTTATTATTTCTACAGACTGTAAGGCCATTTTACAACGAAACCCTGAATAATAGAGTTTGTAGGAATAGGTTGTGATAAAATACTCTTTTTTTGCCTCTCAGCAAAGAAATCTGAAAAAAGCCCTTAAATATGGCAAGAGAGATCTGCGTTAGGCGTCAGGTGCACCCCAAGGTCGGCATAGAGAGCCTGGGCAAGCGGGCGAAGAAAGGGATGGTGGCTCCAGGCCAGGAGGGGAAGCCGCTCCTCATCGTCTGGGTCCCCCCTGGGCTCGGGACAACTTCCTGCTGGGCTGAGCCAGCATGCACATGACCCCTAGAGCCACCAGCTAGGCACAGTCTGTGGAGAGAGGTGTGTGTCTCCAGGGACACTGTCATCTGCTGACTGGGGAGGAGACGCGCAGAGATGACCAGCCAGTCGCACTCCAGGTGTTGTCGACTCAGCCGGTTGTCCCCAGGCCTGCTCAGCTCCTTGGCTCTGGCCAGCAGAATGGGCCAGAAGTGACATTCTAGGACCTTTACTCCTTCTGCGATAATGCCGCAGAAAGATGCCAGGGACAGACCGTGAGGACCCTGGTCACCGCCAGCCCCGAGGACCAGACGGGGGAAGGATGCCACCTTGGACCATCCAGCCTGGCGGCTGCAGGGGAGCTATCACTGAATGAGGGTCCGCGGGACCCCAGCCTAGCTGCTGACCACACGACTCGGTGCAGGCTTGGTGGTCACTTTTAAGCAGTTGACCTGCAGGTCTCAGCTGGGCAGCGAGAATCCTCTGACTCCGCTGGTCACGCCTTCGTCTTTGTAGACGAACCCAGGCTCTGCTCAGTTCTACCTGAACCCCAGCTCCCGGGTCCGTCTCCATGGGGCCCAGCCTGCTGTGGCTCTCCGGAAGACGCCCTGGTACCTGCCTGACCAGCATGGGTGGGCCCTGGGACCTGCTTCCCCGGCAGGCTACCGCAAAGGCCAGGCTCTGGTGCCCCAGGGCCTGAGGGCCCCCTTGTGGGCATGCGGGCTGCAGTGGCTTTTGGAGCCGGCAAGGGGCTGGTGGCCTGGGCCCTGCAGACCCCAAATTCTACCGGCAGCCATGTGGCTTGACACTGCAGGGCCGTAGCCGCCACCCAGGATGGCAGCCTCGGAAGACACCCAGGCCCTTGGTCCGTAGGAACCACGGAGCAACACATGGGTGACACCTGGAGACGTCAAGCCTGAATCCGTCTGTCACAGAGCCAGGGACCCTGAGCACGGTGATCTGTCCTGGCAGTGATGGACGCAGTGGTGGGCGTGGTCAGGGCCTTGTCCCTGAGCCGAGCAGGCCCTGAGCCGGGTAACCCCTGGAGCGTGGGCACCAGACTCCAGAAAAATCAAGTTGCTTTCCAAGTGCTGTTTCTTGGATTTTGGAATTGCAGAAAGGGGGAGGGAAGCAGTGTGTTACTATGACACCCCGACAGATAGAGACGGAAGCGCCGGAAGGTCAAAGGACCCGTCCAAGGCCACATGTCATCACTGAGTGGCAGAAAGGGAACCAAGCTCCTGCTGTCCTTGAGCTCGGCAACGTCAAGGACCAGGGAGCCACGGTGCACGGCCGCTGCCCGGACAGCTGAGGCACGGGACAGGCCCAGGGAACAGACCAGGGAAGGCCGAGCCTCGCAGGCGGCAGAGCCAGGGGGAAGGGGTCCAGGAACGTCCAGCAGGACCAGGCCTGCAGAGCGGGTGCACAGGCCCTGCTGCCTCGCTGGGGACTGGAGCTCAACAGGCGGGGGCAGCATTGCCCGGGGGCAGAAGCTGCCTACTCTGAACCAGGGGTCCCCACTTCCTCATTCTGGGTCCCACCCTCCCGTCCCAGGCCAGCGAGGGGCCGCAGAGCAAGAGCCAAGGAGATGGAGGAGCGAACCCTGCCTCCTCCTTCCTGCTCTGAGGTCTGGACAGGCAGAGTCCTCCTGTCCCCCCAGCGCCCAGGCCCACCCAGGCACAGCCAGCTCCCCAGCCAGGGAGGCCACACGGCCTGCGGCTCCGTTCCCGAGACGTGAGCCCCACCTGGCGGCTGGACCTGCTCCTGCCGCACCTCGAGACACTGCGCAGCCCAGCCCACCCCCTTCCCGCCCCGTTTCCCCTTCCCTTCCTTTCCCTTCCCTTTCCTAACCGAGACAGGGACGCAGATATCCAGGACAGGCCGCCAGAGCAGCATCACGGGGAAGTTCTCACACTGCGGGGCTGGGCTCTGGGCGACTCCCCAGGTTCTGGTCCCAGGTCGGCCGCTCCGAGAGGGCCCCTGTGGGCCAGGACCACCACACTCTCCTGGGGGACCCAGGACCAGTGAGGGTCAGAGGGAAGGTGGAGTCAGGGCCCACCATGAGCTCTCGAGCCCCGTCCACGGCTCCCTCCCACCCAGAGCACCACCGACCATCACAGCAGTCCCCTGCCTCCCTCCCAGCCTTGGGACACCTGAAATGTGGCCTTGCACATGGGGACTGTACGCTTTTACTTATTACTCCAGTCCAACTGATTTGGGTCTGCTTTTTAAAACCGATACTTGATTCAGTTGCTCAAACAGTAAAACCCTGGATCGCGAAGAACTTGTTTCTAGAGTGCCCTGCAAGAGGAGCAAGCATTGTAATCAATTTCATGTGAATATTTTAGAGTTGTGGAACGAATCGTCTGAGTTTCCATTATTTCTCATGGGAAAATTCCCTTTGATATACAATTGCTTTGGATTACAAGCACGTTTCCAGAACGAATTATGCTACCAACCAAGCTTTTACTGTATTTAGAACTAGCTGGGTATGTGAATCTACTTCAGCTGTAACTTGTGTAGAGCTAGATGCAAATTGGGCATTTTGATAAAAACTTCATCCCAAAGTGAGATGGCTCAAGTGCAGATACAAAAGAGGATTTCCAAGGTTATCTAAGAAAACAGAATGCACATACCTCACTGATCTTGATAGTGATTACAGCTTGAAAAGGCACAAGTTTGGAAGGATTAAGTTAAATCAAATATGATATTAAAATATATTTCTTCTGTTTTTTTGTTTTGTTCTGTTTTGTTTTGATTTTTAGCCAGGGAGTCACTACGTAGTTCAAGCTGCCCTTGAACTCACTACATAGCCCAGTGTGGGCTCAAACTTGTAGCAATGCTCCTGTCTCAGCACCCCTGAGTGCTAGGATTACAGGCAGATGCCACCACTTCCAGCTCTTTTTATTTTAAGTGAGGTTATTCGCCCTTAGTGGGCTCGGTCAGTGGTGGTCGTCAGCCTTAGCTGTTCATCTGTCACCATCACAAAACACCTGAGGTATTCAACTTAAAGGAAGGGAGGGTTTTTGGTCCAAGGAAAGGCACGACATCATGGCAGGGAGCACGTGGTGTGGCCGCCTACATCGAGGCACACAGGAGGCAGAGAGAGGGGCTGGGCTGCACACACAGGCCCCGCCCCGGGACCCTCTGCCTTCGGCGAGGCCCCTCCTCTTGTCTCCACCACCGCCTGACAAGACGGCAAGTTATAAACTATGAATCCACCAGTGTGTCAATCCACAGCGGAAGCCAGAGCCCACGATGCAAGCAGTTCCCCAAAGCCCCGCCTCTGAGTGCAACTGCACTGGGGACCCGGCCGGCACAAGAGTCTCGGGGGACCCGCAGATCGGCCCCAGGATCCCTAACATCCCAGTTACTGCCAGGTCTGGGCCAGCCCGAGGGAGGGGCTGTCGGACAGGTTTACAGGGCGGTTCACGCCTCGCAGATGGTCAGAAGTTTCCTAGTTCCGCACAATGAACAGTGTGGCGTCTGCTTACAAGTGCGTGCAGACAGACTCGGGGCTGCCTTCGCTGCGGCCACACGAGGTCTGTCCTGTCTCCTGCGTGTTTTCATGGAAGTGTGGTCAGTCGGAGAGGCTCCTGCGCTGGGTGTGTGTGGTGAAGCGGGCGACCGGTGGGTGTCATGGGGCCCAAAGTCAGAGTGAGGGGACATTCTCTGAGCCATCGCAGGCAGGCCAGTGTCACTGCAGTGTCCTCAGGAGCTCTGGTCACACCGCAGCCGCCGTCCCCGAGTGCCCAGCACAGGACGAGGCAAGGAAACGGACGTCGGTCACCAAGGTTTCCACCTGGGCTAAGGACGAGCCCCCTGCCCCTGTTCTCCCTGTCACTTCCGGAAGGCACGTCCTTGTCTCTGTCTTCCAGAAGAGGGACAGCATGGGACAAGAAACAAGACTCCAATCACATAGATTTCAAGCAGGAAACTAGAGAGCGGAGCCCGACTCCAGCTGGTGAGAGTCTGGAGGCCAGCAGTGTCGGGGTGTGGAGGTGCATGCTTGTGATCCCGGCACTCAGAAAGCTGAGGCAGGACGGTCATGCGTTCGAGGCCAGCCTGGACTATACAATAAAATTCTGTCTCAAAGAACCAAACCAAAACCCTGGAGGCTGACGGTGGCTCAACATGCCTGGACCACTGACTGACTCGCAAAGTCCCTGCTGTTTAAAGAACAAGAAATCACCAGGTGTGGTGGTGCACACCTGTCACGCCAACACCCGGGAAGCCGAGGCAGGAGGATTGCTTCAAGTTCAAGCCCAGCTGGATTACACAGTGAGTTCAAGGCCAGCCTGAACCACATAGCAAGGCCCCGTCTCAAAAAGTCAAAAAATAAATAAATGAATAAAAATGAACAAAAAATCATCCTTAATAAAATGCCGATCATGTAGAACAGTGAAGTTGGTCAGTGGGACATTACATGCCCCCAGTAAACGCTAGCTGTCCTCGTCGCTAATATTGCCAATCATTTCCCACCGTCGCCTAAAGCACAAACAGAACCTTCCCCCACCACAGGCTCGAGCGCTCCTCTAAGGTCTGCGCCCGAGAGAGAACCTGGACTCACAGCTTCCGTTAAACGGCAAATGGATCTTAATTTTGAAGCTATAAAACACAGCTGTAAAATACAGAGGGAAATAGCTCGATTCTTCTTAAGAGGAGAACTCACAGGATTCTTGCAGTGGTGAGAAATTGATGCTGAGCAGGCTGGGAAAGCTTCACTTAAATCACAGCTTTCCAGGGGTGCGGGGTATGAAAACAGAGATTCCCTCTCCCTACCAGGGATGTCTGTGGATGTCTGATCATCAGGCTTTAACAGCCAAAGGCGCGCTTCTTGCATCTGAGTCAGGCAGCTTTTCTGACCGGCTCCCTCAGGGTCCTTTTCGAGGTTATGTGAACAGTGGCCACCGGCCCAGAGCACAGGCAGGGAGGCCCCTACGCAACGCCTAGACCTGCTTCCAGCGTTGGGACACCATTTGTGCTGCCCGAAGCCCCTTGCAGGTGGCCCCTCCTTACACCCCAACCCCCAGTCTCTCTGAATTCCTCTGCCTTTGACCTCTAGCCTACATTTAAAAGTCAGGTGTCTTTATATTCTCAAGTAAGGAGTAAAAGCTAAAGCAGAACTACTAGCTCTTGATTTAGTATGGATCTAAAGAGCATTTATGGTTATCCATATATTATTTACACTATATAAATTTTATACACACACATATTTAACTTTCAAAGCCGCTGGCTGACATGGACACTCCTTAATAAATGAAATCTTGGTTCTAACACCTATGAGAATATAGACTCTAAATTAATCTTGCCGAGGCTGGCAGTCAACCTGGGGTCAGAGTTGTCCAAGTTTCTTCATTAAGAGGTACACGACCACAGTCCAGACTTCGTTAAAGCATCTGTTTGTTTTTAAAGCATCAGTTTCCAGCCTGTTCTGGGTAAAGTCTGATTGCGGCTATGAAGCAAACAAAACCAAACTATGTGCGACATCCGTGTCTAGCGCACGATTTCAAAGTGTTAAGAATCACAGCCCCACCTCAGGTGGAACCAGAAGAGTTCGATTTTTTTTTAAGACATTCTTTGTAAAACTAACAGGAAGATGTTGGAATCAGAAGACATCTGGGAGCAGGCGGACCAGGTCTGACTCCTCTGACAAGGCTGGTAACCATCAGCAATGACCTGGGCTGCAGAGGAGGCAGCAGGACTGGAGACCGCACAGGGCCACGGGCTTCTGGGACCACCGCCCTCCTCCTCCGTCCCTCGTACACCCGCTGGGAGACACTGCCGCACACACATCGCTGGTAAAGCGATCGGGCTTTATTTGTGCTCTGAAATCAAGCCAAGAATAAATGGACATTGTATTCTGAGAGACGGGGAAATCACTTGGCCAGGATGAGACAATGGCGTGTGGCGCAAGCTTGCTGCAGCCGATCTGGGCCATGCAGGCCGTGTTAGAGGCAGGAGATAAGCCCTTGTTTGTAGCCCCAGCAAGTGACTGTTGCGACTGCTTCACATATTGCTTGTCTGGACTCTTGGGTGGTTCTGTCGCAAGGACAGGCATTCGGCCTGAGAAGGCACCTGGCTCCCACCGTGCTCTCCCAGTCCATCCCTAGGCCACAGTGTCTACCAGCTGGCACAGAGGAGAGAGAGGAAAAGCATCCCTGCACCCCCAGGAGCTGACGTGCACCTCATTTGTGCTCAAACCCGGGATTCTGCAACAAGCCAGAAGTGAAAGGAGGGCCCTACAATTATATTCCAGGAAAGGACAGCCATCCTGGACTCAGCGTCTGCTGTAGGACATTTTAAGGACCGAATTTTCAAATGTTCAAGTTCTTACAATTTTTAAAGTTATTTCCCTGTGTTTCTGAATAGAGTACACACTTTAGTATCTCTGAGGAGCCTGAAATGGCGTTCTAAGTTAGCTGGAGCTCGAACTAAGAGAAGTGGGGATGGAAAGAGTTTGAACAGAAATAGAGGGCATCCGTACTATACACCAGTTTTATGGCCCCTTTTAGGCATGTGTACACATCACTTCCACTTCAGTAACCTAAACATCTCCAAGATTGCAGGAAGAATGCTACACTCTCCTATCTCCACCTTACCCTCAGACATTCCCTTCCCTGCCTGCCCCAAGGCCCTGACCCTTTGCCTCCTCCACTCCCCTGCATACCAAAGAACCCTCACAAAGGAGTCCCACCAAGCCTTATATTTACATAATTCCTTTCACCTCCCCCTACCTAGTGTCTAATATCCTAAAGTCCACTTTGAGTCTGTAACTTCACAGCCTCCCAAACCCAGACAGAGAGGCGCAAGCAGAGATAAGTTTTAATGAAGGCCAACATCTGGTGTAAACAATTACTTGTTGTATTGCTCAAAGGAATTCCAATTTTAAAATGTAACCACCTTTCCCACTGTATAAAAGCTCTGGTCAAACTGCAGAAAGGCATCCAGAGCTTCTTTTTGCACATCAGTGCCCTCTCCATCGCTGGCTACTAATAAAGCGGACTCAAAATTGGCTCTTTGTGTCTGGGCGGCATCTCCCTCTCGCGACCAAGTGGGGTGAGAGCGGGCCAGCCTGTGGGCTGGTTCTGCCTTCCACTTCAAGCCTTTGCGAGAAGTCTGGCTATGCTGGGCTGTGACCTGGGCACCATCTCCGTCAGTCCCTTCTCCACTTTGACCCCAGGAGGCGGGAGTTGTCCTTAAGAAAACAGTTCTTAGGGACTTAGATGACTCAGCTAGGGTCACAGGACTTGTGAAGGGACCCAGGGTTTCAAAGGCATGTGCAGCAGACACTTGAGAGCGCATCCCTGCATCCTTGGAGCAGAGTGGGCGCCTTACACTGGGTGACACGGTCCTGGGCTTCCATGGAGGCTGAGAGACACCTGCCCCACAGGTCGCAGAGAGGCAGAGAGACGCCTGTCCCAGAACCAGAAACCTGCTGTGCCCTCTGCTGGCTGCATGGCCTTTGGTTTATTTTTGATGCTCATGCGTGCTTCTCTTCATACCCTAGTACCCACCTGTTCTTACCTTTGTTTTGGGGCAGAAGCCAGGACCCAAGTGTCTTCTCAAAGCTGTCAGATCCTCCCCAAACATAAGGCTGCACTCAGCAAGCCCAGCTCTCAGGTGACAGCCAGAGCCCCTGGAGGTGAGGTGACTCGCCCCGCCTGCTAGGCTGCTCCCTTCTGCCTCCTCCCTGCCCACACCTCCCCGCAGCACGGGAACTGGAGGTCAGGAGGATGCGGCCACAGCAGTGCAGGCGTGCTCCGCACACGGGTGGGAACCACGCGGTGCAGGCGAGGCGGGCGAGGACACAGCTCCTCCTCACCTGAGGGTCTGCAAACAGCAACCCCGTGACTTCATGTGTCACCACGGCGGCGTTCCCAGGAATGTCCCGGGCCAGCACAGGGACCTCCAGATCCATGGCCTGAGGGGTGGGGGAGAAGAGAGGTCGTTAAGGTCCTATGATAAGACCGCAGGGTCTGGGGGACAGGGACTTCTTGGTTGGCCTCTGCAAGTCACAAAACATGGACCTTGTCAACCCCGAGCTGTGTCTCCCAAATGTCTGAATTTTAGCTGCTTCCTGTGTTTGGAGGCTCTGGGAGAGGGTCGCTGACATCATTACTGCAATGTCACAGAGAATCGTGTGTCTGAGAGTGTTCCTCTGAACCCTTCACGGGCCGCTTGGCATCTCCGTGTCTAACAACCACCACCACTGTCCCCAGTGGGTGATTCTGTCTCAGTGCAGGCGCAGTGCACACCCCGGACCTAGTGTGTCGCTCTGGCAGGCAGACAGAAGCAAAGAGAGACACAACTCATGGTTCCCATTATTCATGAAGCAGCTGTCCCTTCCTCAAAGGTCTGGGGGTTGTCCCGTGAGGTCCTGCAGCCTGGCCCCTGCTGGCCTGCAGACCAGGACGGGATGCCTGAAACAGAGCGTGCAGTGGGCCACACTTCCCCGGGGCAGGGGTAGTATTTTTCTGGCTCCTTCTGCAGTCTGTGGCCTGACCTGCAGCGCCATGGAGTTGCCCCACCCAGGACTCCCCGGCCTGCTGCATGGCTCCCCTACGGCTACGGGCGCTCAGCCAACCTCTCCCTGCAGGTGCCTGCCAGCGGGTAACAGGGATGCTTCCGTGCCCGGGTCCGCAAGCAGGGCTGGCTTGCACCACCAGCAAACCAAAAATTCAGCTTCTTGGGCAAGGTCAAGGCCACCCTGAGGAACTCAGTGAGACCCTGTTTCAAAAAAAATCTCATTCTAAGCAGTGACATTTAGCTTTCAGAAGTATGTCACTAACCAATTCCAGCCAATCGGTCAGGGCCTGTGGGTGACACAGCATGTGCCCTGTTGGATCTGTGGTGTACTGAGCTCCTGCACACAGTCAGGGTCCACACGTGACGCTTCAAGGTCCCACCCCAGGTGTCTCCTGGGTCCCAGGAGATGCTGGCGCCCATCCTGCCTGCTCCAGGGGCCGTGCGGGTCCCGCACTCAGGGCAGGGGCATCCTGTTTCATGCAGGGACTAAACCTCTGCCTGCTGCCTGGCCCGCTCTCAGCGTTCCACGCACGGTGGGTTCCTCCAGGCTTCTCTCCAAGTCCTGACTTCCTACACGCATTCTGTGGGTCAAAGATTGTGGTCTTCAACCGTCCCTTCCCTCGGGAAGAAGGCAGCAGCTGCTCAGGCAAAATTGGCCCTGAAGGACCTCGCAGCAAGGTTAAGTTTCCAAGGGCTTTGGGGATGGAGGACAGGACCCACACAGGGAGCACAAGTGCCACACCTCGCACAGAGCCCCGGGGTGCGTGGCGTGAAGACAGCAGAGCAGAGAAGACAAATGATGGCCCCAGGCAGTAGCTGGAGGCTCCAAGGCTCCACTCTCCACGACAGAACAGAGGGCAGGAATCAGCAGCGAGACACTGTCACCTGCCAAGCCTGCCCTGCTGGACCCGGGACGCACGCAGCAGGGATGTCGGGTCGGGCTGGTCTGCGCAGAGCTTGCCTCTCAACACGCTTGACTTCGTGTTTCCCCCAGGTGAGCTCTTCCGTCTCTTACCAGGGCTGGACTATCCATGCCCGACCCTTCTGAGAAGTCCTTGTAGCCGGCGACCGTCTGCATCAAGGCACCGCCTGCACTGCGCACGGCAGAGTGGTGGAGAGAAGGTGGCCGCCACCACACCTGGCAGCCAAGCCTTCACTTCGAGGGCGGAGGCCTCATGGTCCTGGTGCCAGTGCGGGTGGCTGGTTCAGCTTTCCAGTCCCGCCCCCACCCTCAGGTGAGAGCCATCCAGACCAGCAGCGCGCAGGGGCCGGGCTGATGGTGTTGAGTCAGGAGACTCATTGTGAGGGGAAGATGGAGTCTGGATGGACCACGGACACATGCACAGACGGCATGGGCCCCACATCACTGCGGTGGGGAGGAGGGGCCCCGGGGGTTGGGGTTGCCATGGCATCGGGGCACAATTCTTCCATGCAGAGGACCATTCGGCACCTGGACGGTACTCCACCAGCCTGCAGCTCCACATCCTGAAATCCAGGCTGGTAGCGCTTCCTAGCGGATGAGACAGAAGGCTCAAAATTTCAAAGTGGACGAGGCTGGCACTGCCACACGCACAAAGCCATCAAAGTCAGCATGTCACATCTCCACAGTGGGCTTTGAAAGGCGCTTACACTGTCTTCAATCACCGGGCTGAGGCCTGAGGGTGCAGGGGTCAGGGGCACCGCCCTCTGCTGAGCGACGCCTGGGTGTGTGTGCGCACCTCTGCGTGTGCCTTTGTGTGTGCGTGTGCATGGGGCTGTGTGTCTGTGTATGTGCCTGGGGGTGTGCGTGTGTGTGTGTGCGCTGAGGTGGCAGAGGCAGAGCTAATGAGGAAGACTGGGATAAGAAAATAATTCCTCAGGTTTTTTCACTGTACAGACTTCACACCACAGACTCAAGCTTGTTTTCGGTCTTCACCCCACTGTCTGGCAGCCAGCTGAAGCGATTTCAGGAGTTTGTCAGTAACAAATCTTCCAGCCAATGGGATTCTTCCACGCTCCCATGGACCAATAAGGCAAAATCTGAGCGGCCGAAAGGTCACTTCCTTCCAGTGGATTCCGTGACTAACCGCTTTGGTATCTGAATGATTCTAATGAAGCGCACTCCGGCCACTCCTCTGAAATCAGCTGCATTCAAACCCTTCGCTCCAAGGTTATTTTGGACGTTTCAAAAGAAGCATCAACACTTACGGCAGCCAGCCCTGCGGCAGCTGCCCCTGCTGTGATGTGAGGGTCCGACAGCCACTCATCTGCAGCGCGGCACACTGGACACGAGTCACACGGCCACCCCAGCTCCTCCTCACCTTCTCTGCAGATGCTAGAAAAAACTGTGCGTTTACATACACAGGAGCAATTCAGCAGTTGTTCAAACACTGGCTGGTGTTGAAGAACACACTTTTTTAAAGAGATGGGTCTCACTACGCAGCCCAGGCTGGCCTTGAACTTGCGGCAATTCTCCTGCCTCAGCCGCCCAAGTGCTGGGATGATAGGCGTGCACACGTGGAGCACCGTGTCTCACTCCGACGACCGTCGTGCAAAGCACAGTGCAGATTAGTGCCGATCGTAGCCTCAGCCAGCGTGTCAGAGCCACACCGTGGTGTGCAACGCCGAGCTCACGGCGTAGGTGTCCAGCCTCTACTGCTTCCCTTGTATTTTTGTTTTTCGGGCTTTTTTCTTTTTTGAATGATGCCAGATTAAAAGAAAATATCAGACCTAACAAGTCAATCGTTTCTTAAAACCTGGAAGAGGATTTTTTCTTACTCTACTAATCATGATCTCTGGAGCACTGAGGCTTGTGAGCGGAACCTCTGTCATCAACTCTGTTCACCCAAATGGTATCCAAAGAGATATGCAGCTAACGTCGTAGGTATTTATGATTAAAAGGAAGCATCAGGCTAAGTACACACAGAAGACTCTGATTCATGGGGCCTGAGCTCCAATTTCCAGACATCCTCCTTTCTCTGCAGGCTTTATCACCTGTGTGCAAACCTGTGTAAACGCGTATGTGCCACGTGTGCTGTGCGTGCTGCGGCCACGTTCTGGCGACATGAAGAGTTGGGCCAGGTGTGGCTTGGACAGGGCCGCCCGAGCCGTGCCGTGCTGTGCGGTGCTGAGCTGAGCCTGCCCTCGCGAACCACAAGCGCATCTGGGATTCGCACTCCCTCTATGCGACACTCACACCAGCCACCGCCTCGCACCCCACGTGAAGCGGTTAGGACATGCTGGGACAATGACCTGTCCCCAGGTCTCTCAGGAGAAGAGAGGCTTTAGGTGGTGACACGCAAAAGGAGTCCACACAGCCAGCAGGGCCTCTTGCTGCAGCCCAGCCACAGACAGAGGGCCACAGAGCTGGCCGGGAGGTGACATCTGGCCAGAGCAGCTGACTGGACTGTGGGCATGACAGGAAAGCCCCGCAGGGCCCTTTCGTCCCCACACTGCCACCGCCACGCACAAGTCCCGCTGTCCCTTCCCACTTGGGCTCGGGGTCACAGCGTGGCAGACCAGGGAGAGACCAGGTCAGCCGTCACTTTGACTCCTGTCTCTTCCTGTCTCCTTTGACAGAGGGGCAGCGCCATCCCGCTTTCCCTTCGCCCTGTAGCTGGCCCGGGGAACTGATGGCTGGCTTTGCGTCCCGGGAGGACTCACGGACACTTTTCAGCCCCCAGGGAACGTTCCACCACCTGCTCGGCCCTGAGAAGTGTGCACTCCGTGGCTGAGGACGTCACACCGTCAGCGACAGGAACAGCGCAGGACAAGCCCGTGCCCCACGCCCCTCCGTTACCTCCAGGATGGCGGCCGACATGCCCTCTGACACAGAGCTGTTCACCAGTGCAAAGCAGTTCCTCAGGGCGGCGTGCAGGTCCCCTCGCGGCATCTCTCCGACTACCCGCACCCCGCGGGCCCTGGAAGACAAGGGTAGACATGGCGTTGCTGCAGTGCACTCTTGGGGAGGAGCGGGCGGGAATGACGAGACAACTTTGGGAGAAATGTTCTAGATGAAAAAATACGCGTTATTAGCTGGGCAGAGAGAGGCACGCCTGTCATCCCAACACTCTGGGAGGCTGAGGCAGGAGGATCCCACGTTCAAGCCCAGCCCAAGCAACTTAGTGACTTGGTGATACCCTGTCTCAAAATAAAAAAATAAAAATGGGCCGGGGACGTAGCTCAGTGTGAAGGCCCTGGGTTCAATCCTGAGTACCACACAAGGAGGAAGAATGGGAGGGAGGGAGGGAGAAAAGAAGGAGTTAAGGATGAGGGCTTTGGCCAGGAGGCCAGCAGCAGCGACGCCATGGCAGTCAGAATTCCCGAGGAGGGAGGCGGGGATGGCTACAGCTGGCCCTGTTCTGAGCACACACAGTACAGGAGACTTCTGAGCCAGAGATGCGTTTTCTGGCCTCTCCACTCCGATGCAGAAAACATTTTTCTAAGATTCCATCTTTCTTCAAATAATTTTTAAAATACTAATAGAGATGCCGATAAGTAGGAGTAATAAACGGAGGAAGGCACGACACAGAAACAGAGAGAAGACAACTGAGGCCCGTGCTCCCGCCGGGCTGAGAGCAACGGTGCCCCAGCCCCGTTGTCTTTTCATCCAGGACACCAGGCTGTGCCTCTCTTCTAGATTCCTCCCATCCCGCTTCCCTGCCACCGCGTGGCACCCGCCCGGCAGCTCCGCACAGGACAGACCCCAACCCAACCCCAACATTGATTGTTGAAGGGCACAGTGTGTCCCGGGGGACTGGGGTCCGCGCCCTTATGGTCGAGCTAAGCAGGCCTCGCCCTCGGCGCACGCACAGCAGAGTCTGACAGAGGTGCTGCGGTCACCCTGGCACCTGAAGGACGGGGGCGGACAGAGGAGCCCGGCGCCCACCCCTCCTTGCGGCCCACTGTCCTCACCCCGCCGCCTGCAGACCTTCGCAGTGGGCAGCTGCATCTCTGGGGTCTCTCCCCGCAGACAAGGTGCTGGGGAATCAATGCCCGGACCCCTCCATGCCCAGAGGCCACAGCAGTGTCAGCCCTCAGTGGGCGTGAGGGGGGGCGGGCTCCAGCCACCCCCCAGCCCCTCAGACGCTGCGTCTTTCTGATCTCTACCAACATGGTCAGTGAGAATCATCCCCTCTCTGTGCGATGGGGGAAACCCAGGACCCCGGCCCCGGGGAGGATGAGGTGGGGTGACCCTGCAGGGTGCCTTCTGCACAGCGCTGCCCTCTCGTGCCCTTACCTCTCCACGCGGGCTCTCACTTCCCTCGTGAACACTGGATCCACCTGAAAGGCGAGGCGGGACAGACTTGAGCAAAGGCCAGAATGAGCCCGAGTGTCTGAGAATTCTCGGGCAGGGCAGCGGCTGGACTCAGTCCCAGAAGAAGAGGTCAGGGAGAGGGGGACAGTGCTGAGTCCAGCTGCAAAGCAAGAAAAACAGTGACAACCACGAGACAGAAAAAGAGGGACGAAGAGATCATATGGGAAGCGATCGCAAAATACTGTATTTAAATTTTAAAAATGTATCAGGGTAAAATACACACTGGATTGAACCCACGGCCTTCACACTGAGCTGCATCCCCAGGGCTTTTTATTATTTCTATTTCCAGACAGGGTCTCATTAAATTGCTAAGGTGCTCAGACTGGGCTGGATTTCCAATCCTCCTGCCTCAGCCTCCCAGAGTGCTGGGATCACAGGTGTGCATCACCGCCCCCGGCTAGGCCACACATTTTAAGCAGACTCACACGTAAGTGCACAGAGGGCAGGAACTGCGGTGGCACGGATCAGCCTTGTGCACGTGAATGAGCCTCCCTGGCCTGGTTTCCTCATTGTGTGCCAGGTAGAGGAAGGAGGAGACAAAGTCCTCCCCACCCAGCCTGATGGGAAACACAGGCGTGAGCTACAGATGTGCTCATGCGCGGCTCCGACCCACGGAGCCCGGCTGGGCCGCGCTGCACCCCCGTCCACGAGGTGCACTCACGCAGTTTCTGTCCACACACTCCCAGCCCGGGCTGGGAGTTCAGGACAAAGCCAGCGCCGGTCAAGGAGGATCCGTCCCGACACTGCTAAGCCCAAGCCCCAGGATGGAGGGGGCTGCCGGGCCCTTGGAGGCAGCACTGTCCCACGAGCCGGGGACCTAACCGCACCAGCAGCTTCCTTCCTGCAGCACGGGGGGACTCACCACGCGTTCCCCTGCCCAATCCCCAGGGCACGGAGCCGCAGCGCACCCATCACAGCTGCAAACCCACAGGCACCGCGGACACCTCAGAAAAGCAACTCTCCACCGTGCTGTGTCTTTCAATCCCCACCCCGCCCTGCTGTGATACCAAGAAACACGAGTCCAGAATCACTAAAAAACAATCTTAGACTGATGCAAGTATAACAAAGTTCCAGACGTTCCTTTGGTGGCGCCAGCAGAGAATGTGTGAGCACATTTTACCAACACGCGTCAGCTGCTGCTCCTGCAACTCCCCATGAGCGGGAGGGAAGGCGGGTTTGATTTCTGCTCTCATTTCCACGTACAGTGGGTGGAAGGAGCTGCAGAACAAGCCGCGCTAAGAACACAGGCCCAGCGGCTCGGAGCGCTGGCTGGCTGGAAGCTGTCTGACTCCACTCTCTTCTGAAGGAAATGTCTCAGCGCCCATGCTGCACCCAGACCGCGGAGGCCACAGGATGCCTGGCACGGTCCCGAGGGGTGGTGGTGTCGATCTTATTCGCATCCCTGAAGCCCCACGTCACTGAGAAGTCGCTGTGTGAGCAGCGTCGAATGTGAACGCAAACGACATTTGACATTATCCCAGAGAGATCCTGAAAAAGAAACACTCGTAGCCCCCAGCGATTTATTATTGCTGTTGTGCCTATTAATAGCTAATACTCAGCCACCCGCTCCACACTGAACTCATGCACAGCCCTTTGCACCCAACAACTTAGCTCTGGCGGGAATCCTGTCACCGCTGTCCCTTTGCACACGAGGACACTGAAGCTCAGTGAGGTCCTGTCACTTCCCTGGGATGGCACAGCTAGAAGACGCTGGGCCAATGTCGAGTCACCTTAAGAGCTGCGGGTGGACTGTCAGCCACATTTCAGGTAAAGCGCCAGGCATTTCGGTGAGCTCACACAACTTGGTTAGCTTCCTGGAGGAAGCGTCTTTCCCCGGATAGTTAATCATGCAATGGACACGTGTTAATACAGTGGTGTGTGGCACACTCCAGAGCCTGGCTTCTCGGGCCACAGCCTCCTGCCTCTGTGGTTTCTGCTCGGCATGCTGCACAGGCGGCTCCCAGAAGCCCGAGCGGCTCACGGGGCACCTTCCCACCAGCCCCCCATCTTTCCCAGTGTGCTCTGTCCCCTCCAGCAGCGGCACCCTCATTTCAAGACCTGCTTGTCCTCCGAGGGGCAGACGGCACCACCTCCCCGAGGTGCTGTTCCCGACTGTCCTGCCCGGAAGCGGCACCTCCTCTGCAGCTCTCCTGACACGCGCCACACTGGGGTTCCCTTCACACCTGCCATCTCCCTTGGACCCCAACCTCACGGAGCCTGCCACACATTCCGTGCCTGAGAATGTTCACTAAAGGAATGGTTCCCGCTGACTCTACCTTTCTGACCCCTCCTGTCCAGACCCCCCGAAACAACCAAGTTACACGCTGACCCCGGCGGCTCAGGCTGACAAAAGGAAACCTCCGGATACGATACATTCATCTGCACATGAACATTTTACTTACAATATTTGTAGCTAGAAGTTCCTCTTTGTAATTCTACTAGCATGCCTCCATCTCATGATTAAGTATTCAGGGAAAGATACTTTCTCCAGGGAGCGAACCAAGTTGTGTGAACTCACGAAATCTCTGGCACTTTAACCGAAATGCGGCGGATGGCCCAACAGCAGCCCTTAAGATGAACTGAGAAACTGCATCAAGTTTTCCTGGGTTCAGCTTCCACGTTGGTTCACTTTCAAATCTCTTAGTGAAGCCAAGAGGAACAAAACGCAAGATGAAGAGGAAGGCAAGAGGATATTTTTATTTAAAGAAAGCACATGTTACAAAATTTTTAAAGGCAGAAGCATCATGAGCCTCAGAGAACATTCTCATGTCCTCCTTGCCCGTGTGTTTATTTTCTAGCGGAATCCGGGTTCAGGTCCCAGGCTTCGGGGAAATCCCCTCTGATAGGCCAAGTTTCGGTGGAAAGTTGTGAAGCTGTCCTGCCCGGCCCGAGTGTTCTCCCCGGAAACGCACCACACAGGATGCGCCCGAGGGCAGGACGCGCAGGCGCTGCCCACCTGGGTGGACCAAGAGAGCAGAGGCACCTTCGTGGGGGACGGAGCCGAACCTGGCGCACCTGCAGCTGGGGCAGCGCCCGTGGGAGCAGAAAGGAAGCGTCAGCGCTCGATGGGCTCCGGGTTAACGCCGTGTGGGAGTAGCGACCCCCGAACCTGGCCCTGCTGAGTTTCAAGGGAAACCGAGAAGCAAGGACTGCTGTCTTAGCAAGAAGAGAGGGAGATCGAGGCGCAAGGTGGCTGAGTCAGGAGCACCCCTGTAGCTGGCTCCAGGGTCTACGACACAGATGCCACCCTCTGCCTCGAGGCCTGCAGAACTCCTCGCCACGCGGACTGCACAGCCCAGGCCCAGAAGCTTTGGCCGTGAGCTACGACGGCAACTCCACATGGGACAGGACCCAGCCTTGGGGACAGGTCTGCCAGGACGTGGCCCAGAAATGAATAGAGGGATGGTGTCTGTGAACTACAACACTCCGTGATCTCAGAACATCCACTCTGCTGCTCTGCAAACAGCCGGCCAAGGTGACAAATGGCAGTTAAAGATGGGAAGGACGATAGTAGACCCTGGCGAATGGTTAGTACCAACATCCGGGGACTCAGACCCAGCCCCATAGTCCCTGGGTGAAAACAACCCCCGCCTGTCATAAATACAGAGTCTTTTTTTTTTTAAAGTATACATCAAGGAAAGCAAAACTTGCATAAATATTTTGATACAAATTTATTGAGACATCATGAGATTAATACTAGTTTCCTTTGGCTTCTACAATTACAAGAGGTGCTCAAAGTGGTGGCCATCAGCTTCCAGACATTCGTTAGCATGGCAAACCACTGAAGTATGTATCCATTTTTTTGTCAGACTCTGTTTATGACATAAACTAACAGATATAGACAGATATAGTATAGATACAGATGAAGACACAGATCCGGATAGAGCAGATATATATGTGGATGTACAGCCATCGACATGGCTGTGGCTACAGATACTGACAGCAAATGACGAAGGAAATAGAACCGCTCAGCTCCCCCGGTCCCCGGTTCTGGCTCTCGGCCGCAGTTCTGCACGGCCAGCAAGGCAGGAAGTCAGGCGGCGTCCCAGAGCTGGGCGTGGTGTGGAGGTTCTGAAGTGGGGCTCATCTTCCCTCGAGGGAGGCCTTCTCGCCGAGACTTCCTGTTCCAGGACCTCCAGGCCCACAGTGTCCCCCAGCTCCTTCCCCAGCCCCAGCTTCCAGGGGTGTCTCGTGCGACATCAGGCGACGCCTTGTGGTGCTGCGGTCACTGGCCTGTGTGGTGTCTTCGCGAGGCCTCCTCCGTGACGGGCTCGGTGGAGAGGCAGGCGCCACTGCCGCACGCTGCAGCTACTCCGCAGCGACAGGCTGGGCTCTTCTAGCCATGCCGAGACGTGCTGGACGTGCCCTGCACACGCTCAGCCCTCCAGAGTCTGGTTTACACCCCAAGTGCTGATTCACTCACCGAGCTCTAGGGCTAATAAGAAAAGACAAGGGTCAAAGGAGCTGCCCTGCGTCTGATGTCAACAGCAACGGCAAGCGTCGGGAGGCTCCATCTGCTGCACTGCAGCCACTGAAGCGAGACTCTTACTGCACCCCAAGGCCTGGCCGCTCACCCTCTGCCCAGATCAGCACCAGCACAGGAACTGTAACGCTCCAGAAAACGCTCCAAGTCAGGTGGAAAATGGTTTTACTCTCCTCCTCGTTCTGGGCTCAGAAGCAAGGCTAAAGTGGACTCTGGAAATTAGTAGCTGTTTGGACATTTCACTGTGATGGCAGGGAGTGTAAGTCGGAATGAGAGGTCGGAAGTCTTGTTGAGAGGCCCCCCCGGCTCCGCCAGGGACAGCTCCGCCCGGGAGAGCAGCGCACGAGCCAGCCTCACAGGCCTGCACTTAGTGGGGCGACAGACACACAGGGACACCCCACCCCGTGTGGCCGGATCACCCAAGAGGCACAGCAGATTGCAAAATCAAATACAGGAGCAAACACAGGCACTTAACATGACACGGAGCAGAAGAGCAGAGCATGGAAAAATTTTAAAACTATCAGAGTTCAATGCAGATTCTTTCCAGAATGTGCATATGTGTAACGGGTGACTCCTGTGCATGAGTGTATGTGTCCATGTGTGTATACATCGGGTGCACATTGTGCACATTGCGGGGAGCAGGTTAACTCTCCATGTGTGCAAGCATGTGGTGGGTTACTCCCATGCAGGTGTGTGTATACGCATTGTGTGTGTCCACACCTGTGAGCACATAGCCGTTACTCAGGTGTATATATGTGTTATACATTGTCTGTGTGAGTGTGCACGTTTGTGCACGTATGTGTCTAGTGGGACACTCCTGCATGTTTCTGTATGCACTGCATGTTCGCATGCATGTGTATGTGTGTGCATAGAGGGTTACCCCTGTGTACGTGTGTAGTGGGTTGCTCTGTGTATGTTTGTGTGTACGGGTTTTTAGTGGGATACTCTTGTGTATGTCTGTGTGCCATGCATGTCTGCATGTGTGTGTGTACATAGTGGGTTCCTCCCATGAATGTGTCTAGCAGGTTGTTCCATGTGTGTGCATGCATGTGCATGTGCATACGTGTGTAGCGCGTCACCACCTAATGTGGGCTGGAAGGGGCACCGCCTGTCCCAAGGGCCGCTGGCACACACCCCGCTCTGGTCTCAACTTTGAATCAGCAACACCACCCGGGAACAGGGGCTGACTGTGGGGACCACGTTTACACCACAGGCCCAGGGAATCAGGGCTTCCAGGAAACAGCAGCCCGGGCGCCTGGAGGCCGAGTGTGCACCAGACACCACTGCTACGGCCAAAAGACGAGCGGACACAGAGGCACTGCCTATCTGAACTGTCAGAGGGTCTGAAATGCGTGCATAGATGCAGCCATGTTCATCCTAAAGACACAGCCTCGGAAGGAAACGAGCTGTTGGAAGGTTCGTAACTCTTTGGGCTGCTCTGGAGATTTAGAACCTCAAGTTGCTCTGCGTGCTGAGATGATGTCCAGGTTTATGGTGGTGCAGGGTTTCCCTGAGCATTTTTTTCTTTTTCCAAGAACATGTATTGGTACTTTGTAGGCACACATAATGATCACATTCATCATAGTTGGTTCCTGTACATGATGTATCTTGGTTCTCCGCCTTCCCCACCTTTCCCCTCTATTCCCCCTCCCCTCCTTATTTACAATAGCTTTATTTACATTTTTCCATTTTATCCTTTTCTTTTCTCTTTCTCTTCCTTTCCCCCTCTTCCCTCTCTAGTCCTATTCCCATTTGAAAACTGTCTTTCTTTTTCACAGTATCTATTATAACTTTTTGTCTTCTTTACACTTACGGTTTCTCATATCAGAGAAACAATTAGATATATAGTCATGTGTGTCTGATTTATTTCATTTAAGAGTATGTTACATGGAGAATATATAAAGAACTCAAAGAAATCAGACCCCCCAAATTTCCCTGAACTTTGAGAGGATCTTTGAAGGGGCAGGGACGTGCACCAGTGTAGGGTCCACGGCCTCTGCATAAAGGCCCAGCGAGGCTGCCGCAGAAACCCAGACCATATCTGGACGTCTCGGCATCCTCGAGCCTCGCACTGCGGCCTGGCCTGCTTGGCAACAAGTACATGGGAGAAAAATGTCATCCAGGGGTTGACTGCAGACAGCAAAGTGCCTGCCTGTAGGGAGGGGCCGGTGCTTGGAAATCATGAACTGTCCGTGGCAAGGAAGCAGGAGCTCAGACATCCGCTGGGGAGCTGCCCTCCGCAACGCCCGTGTCTCTCTGCCCTGCGTCCTCCGCCCTGCCCGGTCCTGAAATTTCCTTCCAGGATTCATTGCTCGGGCAGTGTGGGCCCAGAGGGTTACTTTAGAAACAGAGCTGTAAGCAGCCACCCTGACACTGTGGGGAACAAGGCAGACCGTGGGGCGCGCTTGGGAGCAGGGCGGTGGGGGCTCTGGGAACGGGGCACGCGACGATCTGCCGTCAGCCAGTCCAGCCGCTGCCTCTGTCCCAATCCGGGCCACCGCTCATCACCCAGAGCCACAGTGGGCCTCACTCAGGACCATTTAGTGATTGTGTCCTTCCACAAGGTGGAGGAAAAAGGGAAGGAAGAAACCAGAGCGGCATCGGCTGAGGCGTGTGAGGCTGGCCAGAGGCGCGCGTGCAGGTGTGCACAGCTCACTTGGCGGCCAGCACTGGAAAGAAGAGGCAGCCTGGAGCAGCACTGATGGTAACAGACACACTCACGCCCTGCCCCGAAGAAGCCCTCGGTGTGCGGCTGCTCCAGGCAGGTCGCACCTGGCACCTGCTTGCAGAACCGCCGGCACCTGGCGGAGGCTCCATGCGGCACGCCACAGCCCCACCCTCCCCTAGGCCCATGAGGAGGAAAGAGAAATATTGCAAACACAGGAAAACAGCCGGGCACGGTGGTGGCGTGCTTGTAATCCCAGCTGTGGGGAGGCTGAGGCAGAAGGATTGTAAGCTGGAGTCCCACCGGGGAAAATTAAGGAGACCCCGTCTCAAATAAAATATAAAAAAGACTAGGGGTATAGTTCAGTGGTAGAACACCTCTGGGTTCAATCTCCAGCACCAAAATGAATAAATAATAGGCAGACAGAGGTCAGTGAGCCCGCAGTATGTTCCAGAAGGAAACGGTGGGATAGTCCTGTTTCTTACGGAACAGCAGCGGCCTGTCCCTGCCGCTCTTGCTGAAGTAGACATGATAACTGATGGCACCCGCTGCCACTCTGCGGGGACCAAGTGGCAGGCGAGGTCACAGACAGACCTAGGGGCTTCGTGCTCTGTGGCTCCCCTCTTCTCCCCTCCGCCACACCTCAAGAGCCCCCCAGTCTTTATTTCACCGCAGAAAGGTTTCTGTTGCACGTCTGGCGCCATCTCTGCGTCGCCCAACTCATCAGCTCTGTACAAATTTCCCGAAAAGGGAACGTGACAGAGGAAAACTCCAACACCCAGACCTGGCATCTTCCATCCTGCACTCGTGAGTCTTTTCTCCAAATGTCCTTTTGCATGTCACTTCCGCGGCACACACCGACACTCGGTAAAATGCTTCACAAATCTCAGCTATCGGGTATGCTTTTGCAGTTTGTCCTATCTGCACACCATCTGTACTCCTGCGTATTTAATATTTGTCATGGAGTCAATTTAACTCATCTTTAAAGGGCACCTTCCTAGTCGGAAAGTCATATCACATGCTATAAGTAGAATGCCATGATAAAAACAAAAACAACAAAAGAGAAAACCGTGGTATTAAATTCTTCTGGCTGCTGTCTTTGCCAGCTCATGGCTCCAAGCCTGAAGCCTTCTCCATGGTTAGCAAGAATTTGAGCCTCAGACTGAAACCTTTTCTTCCAGTCATGCTCTTCAGACAAAGATGGGAAGAAAATCAAAAAGAAAACAATAATTGCCACCAAGGGATGTAACATTAATGAGTGCACTGGGAATGGTCTTGCTGCTACCAAAAGACTAGTACTTTGGGTGTGTTTGTACATGTGTGCATGTGGTACATGCGTGTATGTGTGTGTGTTATACCAAACACACTTGGTAGATTAGGAGGGTACCTTTTCTATGTGGCATCTGATGCAGCTGCAGATCCTCGCCCTGAATGTGTTTATTGGCTTTCCTGGCCTCTTTCCAGGTAAACATATTATATCCCAAAGCCCTGGAGAAAACCAAGGAAAGGTCAGACTGCTTCCTGGGTCCCTTGAGACCTGGACAAGCAGAAAAACTACACAAGAAGGGAAGACATAGGCTCAGAGAAGTTGTGCAGACTCTGCTTGCTGGAATTTCCAGGACACTCCTGTGCAAAATGAATGAAACTCAAGGCATCCTTGGTGTGACACTCAAAGTAGGCGAGGTTGCAGGAGTGTGGCTCACAGTGAGGTGAGGATCCTGCCCCACATGCAGGCATGGACCCGCACCAGTCCTTTTGGGCTGCCATAGCAACACATCATAAACTAGATGGCCAGAAGCCACACTGAAACTTACTGCCCGCGACTCAGAGGCGGGGAGTCCTGGGTCCCAGCAAAACTCAGGTCTGGCAAGGGCCTCCTGGTACAGACTGTGGCTTCTGAGTCCTCACGTGGTGGAAGGGACAGGGAACTCTCTGAAGCTTCCTCATAAAGACAATAATTCTCTTCACGAGGTCCCCTACTCCTCGACCTAGGCACCTCTCAAAGGCCTCACCCCCTACGCCATCGCACTGGGGGGCAGGATTTGATTTCGGCACAGGAGTCTGGGGGACACAGACCCTAGACAGTGACCCTGGATCAGAAACTGCTGCCGTTCTGTGAGCATGCTTTCTTTTCCCAACTGCTTGGAGCAAACGAAAGGTTCTCCTGGGATGACCAGCATGGTGGGTTCCCTGGAACCTGAGCACAGGTCGGAACGTGGGCCTGGGCAACTGTCTGACCCACATCTGCCGCAGGAACAGGGACCATCCTGGGGCCCAGGCGGAGCGGAGGGGACAGTTCCCAGCCACTGCCACTGGGATCAGGCATAAAAACCTCCTAGCAGAGCGCGTTCCGCCGGCTCGCAAAGACTCCTGCTCCTCACCACAGGCCCCAAGCACAGGCCAACGGCTCCGCCCACACCTGGCTGCAGAAACAGCTCTGCCTTCACTTTCTGAGCAATTTAAAGCAGCTTCAAGGACAACCAGAACCACACATTTGCCCTGTGCGCTGAGTTAGCCTTCCCTTTACATACCGGAAACGATCCTCTGTGTTTCTGACCCCTCTGTTTCCCTAAGAATTTATTAGTTATCCTTTGCAGCAATAAATTTGTCGTAGAGATTAATTGTAATGATCTTTACAGTAAATTACCTGCAAAGATTAACTGCAGCTGTAATGATCTTTAACCTTGATCTGGTTTCCGTTTGAAAAAGGCAAACTAACTTCGTTTCCTTAAAAATGAGGGATGGAAGCCAAGCTGGTCAGAAGAGTAACGTAAACTACCTTAGAAAGTACATGAGAAGGGTAAAGACAGACAGATGAGATGACCACCAGCATGTAGACTTACTTCCGGACCCACGATCACCAGGTAGACGTTGGGCTCTTCTTGGTGCCATTCTTGGGAAGAAAAAAGGGAAAAATAGACTTTTAAAATGGCTCGAAGTCACAGCTGGAAACACTATAAAGTTTAATATAAATTACCTTGTAATAGACGTTATTTTGTGCGACTTCGCTTTCATATTAGCCAACTTAACCATATTTACTCAGAATTCGTATGCTTTGGATTTTAAGTTTTAGTTAAGATTTTGTTTTCTACAGTGCTACACATTACCCAGATTGCTAATGTTGGATAAGTGAGACCGTTATGGTTTATACCCAAATGTCCCCGGAGTCTCATGGGCTCATAGGTGTGACTTCGGGGAGGTGACTGGACTGTGGGCTGTGTACTCAGCACGGAACTGGTCCACTGATGCGTTTATAGCTGGGTGTGATGTTGGGAGGGGAAGCCTGGCTGGCGAGGTGAGTCTCTCAGGGCGTGGCCTGGAAGGGTCTGTCTCCCTCCTCCTCCCTTGATTGCTCTCTGCTTCCTGCCTGCCATGCCATGGACTGTTTCTCCTCTGAGATGCCCCTCTGCCAGGCCACCCTGCCTTGGAGCCAGCCAGCTATGGATGGAAACCTACAAACTATGAGCTAAAATAAACCTCTCTTCCTTACAGTTGTGAGTGCTGGGTATTGTGTTTCCGCAATGAGAAAGTAACGAAGAAAAGGTTGAAGATTCAGCACAACCCAGTACAGACTGTAAAAGAAACTGAAGAGAAATGAACCAACACAGTCAGGGTGTCATACAAGCAGCATGTGTGGGATACATTAGGATAAAATGCTTTCTTTACTTTCTTTCCTCTCTCTTGTATATCCCTTTTTCAGATTTTTTTTATTTTAAAATTTTATTCAGTTCACTGTATTTTAATTATTTTTTAAATTCTTAAAATTATTTTAATCTTGTAATTATTTACAATGTCTTTGATTCTCCGATTTCCTCAGAACCTATGGACATAGAAAAGCAGAAAACAGAAATTTCTACATGGACCTATTGATCCCTCCGGTTAGCTTCCTGGTTGTTTCTAGAGTTGCAATCTCAAAACACTTCTGCTTGTCTGCAAAGAATAAGAGAAAGACCTCAAAGTCTGAGGTATGGGCATAGTGCTGAGACCAGCCGTGCCCAGCTATGATTCCAGAAACTCACCTGAAAATGCATCCACCAGGTACAGAGGGTCCTTCACACGCCGGAGCCCACACACAAGGAGGAACACGTGCAGGTTTTCAGTGCTCTGGCGGATCTCTGCAACACAGGACGTGGACACGTCAGCGGGGAGGGCGCTTGGCTGGGTCCCCGTCCACGGCGTCCCATGTCCCCGCTCCCGGCCTTCAGCCTGACTTCTCTGTGGTGAACAGTGACCTCTTGGAGGTGTAGCTCATCTCTGCCACCTTGGGGAAGGGCTAGACCCAGCAGAGCTGACCCAGCCAGCATTGAAATGGGAGCCCAAGGCCCAGGATATGTTTGCACCCAGTTCCAGATGGAAAGAATATTTCCCTGATGAAACTAGAAGTTGGGTGTGGTGGTGCACACATGTAATCCCAGCTCCTGGGATGCTGATGCAGGAACATCACAAGCTCAAGGCCAGCTTGTGAAACAACTTGGCAAACCCTGTATCAAAATAAAATAACAAAGGCTGGGGCTGTAGCTCAGTGGTAGAAGTTCTGCCTAGTCTGCGTAAAGACCAGGGTTCAATGCCCTGCGTGACAAAAAGAAAAAGAAACCAGACAGAGTGACTTCATACTCATGTAAACTTGAGCTCATACATGCACGGACAAGTCTACCCACCCTAGGAACACGCGGCCACAGGTATGGAAAACACACATGGGTATCAGATCATCACATTGTACATCTTATACACATACAATTTTGATTTGTCCATTATACCTCAATAAAACCAGAAAAAAAATTTAAATAAGAGGATATGTGTCCATATAAGGAAGACAGAAAAGGCTTAGGTTTTCCAGGTGGAAAGCTGTGATTTGAGACTGGCTGTGGACACCAGGCTGTGCAGCTCTTCGGCCCACCCCAGCCTCTGTGTGGCTGCGACCTCTGCTGGCCACCAGAAGGCAGTGGAAGCGGCAGCAGGTGACCTCCAGCCTTGGCCCTGATGGCCTTGTGGCATCAAGTCACCTGCAGCCTTGTATCCCTGTAATGGAGCCCAGCCGCCTCCTTGGGAAGGAGACTGCGGGATGACGCTGACCCTGCAGGCTAAGGCCCCAGATCTGTAGTGATACCACGCGGGACCCACCAGGCCTCAACCACCTACAGATGTCCCTGAGCCCAAAGGACGTATGCGGGGCAGACAGGAGCCACTCGGCTGGGCCACAAGACCACAACATTGTCCACCACAAAATCATGAGACTTCTCTGTTCAAGCCAGTATATCTCAGGGTGGTTCTTACAGGTCACTAGAGACCACCTTCAGCCGCAATTATTAATATGCCCAACATCAGCTGCTCTAAAACTTCAGCATTGTAACATGTATGGCTGCCCACAAAATCATGCAAATTCAAGGCTGTCTCTCCCAGCATGAGCATCCGCCCATCACTCAGTGCAGACCATTTCCTTTCTCTGTGTTTTTCCAAGTCTCGAGGAGGAATGTCCTAGTCTGACGGTAACAAGGCACAACACCACCAGGTGAACACAGTTGCCAAAGCCTTAAAACATGAGTGCACACTCGCTGGTGGAGAAAACACTCCCTGACATGGTAAGATGGAGATGTCTCAGCGAAGCCTTGGAGAGAACAATCACAAGGCCTGCGGCGTGGCCCGGTCGTGGGCGCCTGACATGCCGAGGCCCTGGGCTCCGACCACAGTGCAGAAAACTGAAAAAATATCATCATGGTCGCTGAATTAACTGTGTTCAATTACATACTGAGATGTGTTGAGGGTGTTTGCTTTTTAATCTGTTTCTCCAACACTCTGAGTGCCCGGAAACCAACCTCGGATCTCAGACCTGAGTGAGCACGTGTTTTATGCAAAGCCTGAGCTGGAAGCTACATGCAGATCCCAAATTGGGGCCAGAGGACTTGCGGGCCAGCATTTGAGTCTGAGGTCAGGCGTCAGCCAGCCTGATGAGAAGAGCTAAGGGAAAGCCCCAGGAGAGGAAGCGGGCCCTGAGCACAGCAGGGTGTAGCATTCCCAGGCAGGGCCACGGCGAACTCCGTGAACTCTGGTCCTGTGACAGCGTGAAGGAGATCAGTGCACCCCCCGCCGGGGAGCTGTGTTCCAGCACGAGGCCTGGCCCGGCGCGCGAGGCCCTGGGTGCCAGCACAGCATGGAAAACAGACACATTCGAGAAAGTTGCTTATTAGTCACAAAGGAAATCTAACACGTGTACGTGCAGAAACCAGGCAGGTCGCACCTGGAGGGAGGGAGCGGACCTCAGCCCCGCACGCGCGCGCACACACACGGCTCACATCTTCAGGAAGCAAGCGAGCACCCAGGGGACAGGGCAGGCGGCGCGCACAGATGCGCGCACCTGGAGTCTGTGAAGACTGGTGGAGGAGGAGCAGAAGGAGAAGGAGGAAGAACAAGAGGCGAGGTCTAAAAACGGGAGCAAGCAGAGATTTAATTAAAAATGCGAAGGAGGCAGCCCTGGCGCTGGCGGCAAGAGATGGGGGCGGGGACAGCTGTTCCATCCCTGCGGTGGCTTCCTGGCGCACAGGTGACAGATAGGTCTTGTGGCTGTGTGCTGGCCCAGCAGAGGCGGGAACCCGCCCAGCCCCTCGGAGAGGTGCCTGGAGGAGGGCGGCCAAGCCCAGCCAGGACCACACCCTGCGTGTGGCACGCGTGTATCCGGCTGACCCACGAGTTTACAAAGTACTTGAGCCTGGCCGCACACGAGGCTCTCTGACGTTTTCAATTCTATTTCATTTCCATTTCTGAACTGCTCGTCCTGCCGCCCTAAATTGATTTGGAGACTCTGGCGGGGCTGGAGGGCGGGAGCAGGAGATAATCCTGCAGTCCTCACCCCTTCTCATGCCTTTCCGGGTGGGAGATGACATGTAATGGGAATTTAGGAAACTAAATTAGAGGATGACGGGAGAAAGGACGCGCTGGTCTTATGCTAGGATTTTTCAAAAATAAAATGCAGAGGGACATTTGGATTTTCCTAGCTTGTGTACACTTCTCGCACACTGAAGTGCCATTTCCTCGGAAATAAAGATAACAGCAGGAGGGCACGGCGGGCGGGTGTGCAGCTCTCACACGCATGCGCGGGGGGGGGGGGGCAGGCTCCTGCAGCCCCCGGGGGTGCTCAGGAGAGGCCTGCTCCCTCTCGCTGGGCCCAGAGGAGGGGCAGGTGCCTCCCTGATGCGTTGGTGAGTTTCACTTCCTGTTTTAAGGCAGAACTTGTGTCTGCCGCCTGTGCCCTCCTGTGACACTCGGTGAGATCTGAGTCCAGGTTTGAGGCCGTCACTTACGAATGCACACTGTAGATGTCTTTCCCATGGTACAGTTTCCTGCAGAGTGGTATTTTTAATCTTCAAAACAAAAATGTGTCACTGGCATGGTCTGACACCACATTGGCAACGACAGGCTGAACATACTGCCTGGGCCCGAGGTGGCTCATCCGCCCTGGCGTCACTTCCTGCCCACTTCCCTTCTGGTGGCTCCAGCTCCACTCTCTACACGTGCCACCAGGAGAAAAGGACCTAGGAACTTCAGTCATGCATATTAAGCTAATAGAGCGTTAGCCAAAAAATCTGATTCTGTGGCTTTGTAAGAATAAAGAGGGGTGGGGGTACAGCTCAGTGGTAGAGGAGCATTTGCCTAGGGAATCAAAAAATTTAAAAAAGAATGAAGAGGTCTATACAATAACATTAATTTTCCACATGAAAAACAAGCAGGTCTTAGCCAGGAACAGCCCGAGGAAGAAAAAGACTACAGTGTAAGTTAGGTATATTAGAGTTTCCATGTAGAGAGAGAGAGAGAGATAGAGAGAGACAGAGACAGAGAGTGAGAGAGAGAGAGAGAGAGAGAGAGAGATGAACTAAATGAATAAAATAAAATGGAGACAAACCAGGAGGGAATGGCCCAGTCAAATTTGGGGTCTCCTGTTCCATAGCTTTTGAAGGTGGTCTAGAGAAATCGTGACATCGCACATGTTAGCCACTGGCCGTTATAAGCAGAAACCAGGGAACCCCGAATCCTAACGACATTTAAGATGCAGCTGGAAATTCACAGAAAGCCTCAATGACCAGGTAACTAATATGACACCAACAGATGCTCTGTCTAATCAGAACGGCCATCACGAACATCATGTGACGGATCACAGGCCTGCAGCTAGGTAACTCTTCATTCGTTCTTAGTTGATCGGGGCAACATGGAGTCTTGGCAGCGTAACACCACTCCAGTGTTTTGAACTAAGGAGATGCGATCTGTTAGCTTGGGCTTAGAGACACAGGGAACACGGCTGGACACCTGCAGCCCGTGGGAGAGAAGGACACTTCAGAAGTCGGCCTAAGAGGTTTCCCAAACATACTACAACCACCCGAAAGTGTAGACGGAGCATTAAACAAGTCCCTCCGCTGCTCCCCAACTTCCAGGTGAACAGTTCCTAAGAATCCAGAGGGTGTTTGGCCTCTAACAGTCAGCGTCCAGCTCCCCGTATCTTCTCTTGTCACTGTCTGAAACTCAAAGTGGAAGTGACAAATCGCATGATGGGGACCATAGTAAGAAGGAGTAGAGCTGAAGAGGAGCCCGAGAGAGGACAAAGACGAACGGCTGCCCAGACAAGAATAGACGCCCGATCACAAAGCCAGAGATGCAGATGAGCCCTATGCCTGCCCTGTTGTTAGCTCACACTGCCTGCCAACTGCCCGGCCGGAATGTGCCCAGGCCTGCCAGCTCGGCGCAGTCACGGCTTCTAAGCGCGTAGCTCAGATGGAACGGAGGAGGCGCTGTCTAGAGTAATTAAACCCCCCCGTGGTCCTGCTAATCACTCACCAGCAAGCCCCACCATGAGGCCCGCCCTACAGAAGCCAGTGACGGATCGCCCTTCTCCTGTAAATTATGAATCTCAGCTATGCGGCACTGCACCCTGTGAGGTACTGAAGACGAAATCAGCTCACGGCAGGCAGTTTAAAGTGGGCCGGCTGGTTCTGAATGCTGGCACCCATTACTGACATGATGAAGCATGGGGCCACCCAGGGTCATCTGTAACACTGAGAACAGCCATGCTTGCCGTCACCCAGACTGATGAGCACGCGATGGAAATTATTTCCAATAAAACGCCTGGAGATTTTTCTTTTCAGGAGAAACTAACAGTGAGGTGTAGTATGTAGAAGAGGCCTGCTGGGAGTCTGCGGGGCTCCAGTCTCCCTTCCTGCCGGCTGAGGGCAAGATTGTGAACTCCTACCCTCTTCCTAGAGCACACAGCAGGACCTGGAGCTGCAGCTGTGGCCCCCGAGCCTTCAGTTCAGCCCTCCGAGCTGAGCTCCTGCGTCCAGCACGCACTGTGGGCCTCCTCTGCGGACACCCAAGCATCCCGTATTTAAGGACACAGGGCGACAGAATCCTGTATGAGTATCACCTATGCCGATTTCACAGCAGGTGAGGGCGCCAGCATGCGTCCCTGCACCTGTGACCGGTTGTGTACAGGGCGAGCCCACCAGATGAGTGAGCCTGTGGATTGGGTGCGGCGGCTCCACGGCCCGGACCTCCTAAGAAAACGACGGGGCAAATGTACAAGGACGAGGACGAAGCCCTGCTACTCTCATGGTAATGTGGTACATAGGGAAGTGTTCTAAAAAAGTCAAAATGTCCAGAGAAGGGACAGGTCCAATTAGTTTATAGCATTAAAAGCAATACCATAAAAGTTTAAAGCCATTAGAACTAATAAATAAATTTGCAAAATTGTGGGATACAACACCAACATACAAAAACCAGCGTATTTCTATATCCTAGTAACAATTTGAAAATGAAAACACTTAAAGTCTATAATTGCATCAAAAATAATAATAATAATTTGTAATGGATACACGTTGAGACCATAATCTTAAGTAAAATAAATGAGACACACAAGTTTAAATATTGCATGGTTTCTCTTATATGAGAATTCCACAGTACAAAAAATTTAAAGAGCAAAATAAAAGACAGATAAAAGGAAACAGAGACAGATATTTCTCAAATAAGAAGGAGCTCGAGAGATGGAAGAAGGGGCTGGGTAGTTAGCTCAGTGGTTAGAGTGTTTGCCTAGCAGACTCAAGGCCTTGAGTTTGATCCCCAGCACCAAAAAAAAAAAAAAAGAAAAAAAAGAGATGGAGGGAGGGAGGGGGAGGAAATGAAAAAAGGAACTAAGATGTGCTATGTACATGTGCCGACACCACACGAGGAATGTAAACATTGTGTACTGCAAATCTGGCCTAATAAGAATAAGTAAATTTTACAAAGGCATTAAAGATTTATATAAATGATTATGAAAATAAAATAAATAAGACTTAAATAAACAAATACGTGTATTTGCAGATTTTAAAACACTGTTGTTAAGATATCGATTCTCCTTAAATTGATCTATAGATGCAATGAAATAGGATTTTATAGTAATTGACAAGATGCCTCTAAATTTACAAGGACATGTAAAAAATCTATAATATGTAATACAATTTTAAAACAAAGCTTTTGACTAATACTGATTTCTAGATTTATTGAAAATCTACATGAATAAGATAAACATAAAGATCAATGGGCCACTGATATATACCAAATTAATTATCAACAAAGACAAATCCTTTCAAAGGAGATAGAAGAATATTTTTAGTTTTTTTGGGTTTTTTGTTCGTTTGTTTTGTTTTGCTCTGTGTGAGACAGCATCTCAGTGTGTAGTTCAGGCTGGCCTTGAACTCACTATGAGCCCAGGCAGGCCTCGAATTCACAGAGGTCCTCCTGTCTCAGCCTCCTGAGTGCAGGAATTATAGGCATAAACCATCATGCCCAGCTAGAAGAACGTGTTTAATAAATGATACTGGAACAACTGGATATTCTTACAGAAAGAAAATACATTTTGATCCCTACCTCACACCACAAGCAAAAATTAATTTCAGATGGATTTATAATCCTAAATGAAAACATTACTAATGTTAAAACTTCTAGAAGTTGAAGAAAAACGTTATCTTTGCTGCCTTAGGATAGATGATGATTTCTTAGATAGGACTCAAAATGTACTAATCATTATAGAAAAACTTAAAAAGTTAAAAACTGCTCTTCAAAAGATATGATTAGGAAAAAGAAAAGACAGAAACAGAATGAGAAGAGATGTTCACAGTCCACACATCTGTTGAAGGCCTTGTAGCCAGACCGTGAAAAACCGCTACAAACTGATCACTAGCAGACACCAAAAGGCCGGTCTGACCCGACACAAAGTGAGACAGGCAGAGTCAGCGCACATAAGAAAAGCAGCTGAGACCCAGCAGGATCGCATTCCCTCCTCCCCAGAATAACTAAAATGAAGACTGTCAACACCAACTCTGGGGAAGAAAACTGCAGCTCTTAGCAACCTCTGGGAGGCTGAAACAGGAGGATCCAAGTTCCAGCCTAGTCTGGGTAACTCAGCAACAAGCCAAACCCTGTCTCAAAATGAAAACCAAACAAAAAAAAGTTTGTCGATATAACTCAATGTGAAGACACTGGGTTCAGTATCCAGTACCAAAAAAAAAAAAGGAAACTTGAACCTTAGAAGACTGTTCAGTTGGGATGGGGGGTGTTTATTTTTGTCTTTCTGGTTGTTTTTATGAGGTGGTGAGGATAGAACTCTGGGCTCCACATGAGAATTCTACCACTTAGCCACACCTCCAGCCTGACCCCCATTGTGGTTATTTTTCTTATTTCTGACCAATAATCAAGCTATCCAATTTACAAGCCCTTAACAGAGAAAAACACGTGCGCCAAACCCTTACCTGAGAATGTTTATGGCTAAAACTGTAAATAACTCAAGAGTCCATGAGCAGGAGAGCAGGTAAACAACTTGTGGTGTATCTGTTCAGTGGAGTACTATGCAGCAATAACAAAGGGAGTACAGATATCCCCAAGGAGATGGAGAAATTCCAAA
>PVJO010009586.1:0-68783 GCA_004026905.1 Hystrix cristata
TTGATCTGTCTCTTTGTGAGAGTGGGGTGTTGAAGTCTCCCATTATAATTGTGTTAGTGTTTATTTGATCTTTCATGTCCCTTAATATTAGTTTTATGTATTTAGGTGCACCAATATTTGGTGCATAAATATTAATGATTGTTATTTCTTCCTCTTGAAGTTTTCCCTTGAGGAGTATGTAATGGCCATCTTTATCCCTGTTGACTAGTTTTGGCTTGAAGTGATTATTACTCTTGAGTTACTTGCACACCATTAGCAAGAGGTGGTAGTATTTTGAAAAAGATCACAATTTCAAAAGCAGTGTTGTTGCATTTGAGTCACCAATAGAAGACACCTATATCATCAGCCCACCTCCTCTACATTCCTTCTTTCTTCCTCTGTAATTATGTATACTGACACTTTATATCCTCTATTGTTCTTATTTAAATGGCACAAGGTAGTCTCAGTATACATAAGGATGGCATAACTAAAAAAGTTGGAAAAATATTTAGACTAAGAGGCTTATTTTCTAGTGTAATACATTTATCATTTTCCATTAGTAACTAACAAATAGTATGAATATCATTTCATTTCATTTCAGTTTTAGTGCTAGGGATTGAACCCACAAGCTTACTCTACCACTGAGTTAACCACCAGCTCCAATTATATTTCTTAGTTATATTCTAGTTCTATACACACACGCACACACACTCAACCCTTATACAAAATGGCCTATTCATTCAAATATTAATGTCCTAATTAAAGTTACTAAGAGATGGAGGAAAAGAGAAGGGAGAGAATAAAAGAAGAATTAAGATGTGTTAGGTACATGTACCAGCTCCCCAAGTTGAAAATAATCACTGAGTACTATAAACATGTACAAACAAAAATTTTTAAAAAGGTAACAGGAAACAGGGGATAGATATTTTGCAAATGGGAAGGGGACCAAGAGATGGAGGAAGGTAAAAAGAAGGATGGGAGGGCAGGTAAAAAGAATTCAGATCTGTTTTGTACATGTACCAACTCCTCATAATGAATATAATACAAACAGGTACTAATAAAAATAAAAACTTAGGAAAACAGAGCAAAACAAAATAATCTGGATTAAATTCCATTGGTAAGGTTAGATTAACTACCAAAGTAAACAAATCATATTCAATTATTCCCATTCGGGTTAGTAAGGTCCTTTTTGGTGAAAGGTAAATAAGACAAATAAACTTTTTGTACTTATAACTCCATCTCAAATTCTGCTTCTTGGATAGCCTGATCTATGACAAGGAGTGAATAAGCAAGTGAAGAAGCAATTCATTTAGACTCAAGGAATGCATGGAATCAAGGACTCAAATGCCACCTCTACTCTCTTTCCTCTCTGTGAGAAAATCCTAGTCTTTCCTATCACAGGCCAGCTTATTTTATGAGGGCGGGAAATTTCACATTCTTCAATCAGCTTTAGTGCAAGAGTCCTGGAAAGAATGCAAAACATTCTGGTTTATGCTGGGGAGGAACTTGTAGAAGGAAGTCACTGTTCCCAGGGGAGGGAGACTGTAGTTTGATAAACATTCCACGAAGTGTGTCTACATATATTTTGATGTAGAACCACAGTTTTAAATGTGACAGCATCTAACTTTAATCTAGCGGTGTCTTAAAAAAAATCAGTATACAACATCAATATTAACTTGTGAAAATTGTGACATTCCAAAGGTTTGTAACAGGGTACTGAAGTATGTATTTCCGTATTATCTCAACTGCATATATATCGAAAGATATCTTTCTCATGTAAGTATATTTGTGGTAACACATTATTACACTTTTGTGAAACTCTATTAAAAACCTACACTAAAACATATGTATTTTATAATTTTACCTCTTCTCTTTTTTCTCCTTCTTCCATTGAAATATCATGGTCTGCAACATTTTCAATGCAAGGTATGTCTGAAGAAGTGATCACAATTTCTTCAGGCTCTTGCATAAATAAAGGTTTTTCTTCTTGCTGGATCCATTCTTGATATACTTTTACCACTTTTCTCATAGCTGCTGCTTCACAAATTGGTAATAAAAATGCCTAGTGAAGAAATAAGAGAATAAATACCTTTTCCTTTCCCATAACCACTAATATACTTCTGTCTGGTAAGATATGAGATATTAAACAATTTTTTAAAGTTCATTGACTCATTGTCATAAAAAGCCTTTTATCTTCAAATAACTTGTAAACATATTGAAAGAAAAATGCTTGTGGGAAATATCCACTTACTCAAGTGGAAGGAGCAAAGATTGGTTTCAAGAGTACCACCTCAGAATGAGAGTACTTGTTTCATGAAACTGTGCTTTTACAAAGTTCAATGTAAACACATTTTTTCCTTTCTTTTGAGGTACTGGTGATTAACCCAGGGCCTTTGCACTAAGCTACACCCCCAGCCCAAGGCCCCAACCCCCTTTTTGAGATAGTGTCTCGATAAGTCACTAAGATGCCCAGGCTGGGCTCAAACTTGCATTCCTCCTGCCTCATCCTCCCAGACTGCTGGATTGCTGGCCTGAGCTACCACACCTTGGTCAACTTTTGTTTTATAACTTATTATAAATGATGTTGTTATTACTGTTTTTGAGGATTAGTACAATTACAATATACCTGATAAAACTAATTTAAAAATAAAAATTAGACTGCGAAATTTAAAATAACGTATGTAATAAGACAGTTTAGCTTTTTCTACATATAGAAAGAAGTCAAAAGTTTTTGTATTTCATATTATATATAATCAAGTTCTATGATTTAATAAGGCAAGACACAGAAATTTAAAAGAATAACCTTACAGTTACTCTTTATTTCATATAGTTTCTTGGGTGGTCTTAATGTTAAAATTTTTTTTTCTCATCACAAAAATATATTTTCACAGAAAAATATTCAATCTAGACAGGCAAAAGTAAAGCAATCCAAATAGTCTTACTTTCACAAATCAAAGTCTTTTCCCTTTGCATGTTTGTGTTATAGTTAGCATTTTTACTTTTTATTTGCAAATAGAAACAGAATTAAATTGATTCTACCTTTTCATTTTGTAGCTACCTATTGTCAATTTCAAAAATCATAAGACCTTTACCTAAAACCTGCTAGTTTCTACTCATACTATATAGTAAAATAAATTTGTTTTCTTCAAATGAAACTAATAAAAAATTGGTATCCAAAATAATGATGAAAAGTTAATATGTAATTATCAACAGGCTAGTTAATGTTGTCTTGCAATTCTTTTTTACTTATTCTCTATTACTGATCCCCTTGAAAAACTGTTATTTTCCTCATTCTAACAAATACATTCCTAAATTCTCACTCTCATATTCCAGCAGCTTCCTGATAAAATGCCATCATTTTGATTATGAGTGCTTGCTATAACACTTTTTATAAAATTTATAGGAAAATGGATGCCCTTGGAAACCATAATGTCACGTGAAATAAATCAGACACACAAGTTTAAATATCACATGGTTTCTCTTATATGAGAAATCCAAAATATAAATAAAGAGCAAATAAAAGATAATAGACAATAGCAAAATAGATCTTTTGCAGATGGGAAGGGGACCAAGAGATGGAGGGAGGGGGTAGAGGAAGGGAATTTAAAAAATTAATATGTGTTATGCACATGTATCAACTCTGCTCAAGAAATGTGATCATTATATACTTTTAGTACAGTACAAAAACTAAAACAAAAAAACCTTAAGTTTCCACTAAAGTGTGAATGGATAAAGGAAAATGTGATGTACAGTGTACAATGTATTATCCATCCTTAAAAAAGAAGGAATTCCTGCCATTTAGTATAATATGGATGAAACTGGAGGACATTATGCTAAGTAAAATAAGCCAGATGCAGAAATACAATTAAGAAGCCAAGTTTATAAAAGTAGAGAGTAGAAGTGGTTACGAGGGGCTGGGCAGTGGCCAAAACGGTCAAATGGTATAAAAGGCTCAATTAAACAGGATGAATAAATTCTGGATACTATATGTACAGCATGGTAACTACAGTTAACAATACTGAATTTTATACTCAAAATTTGAAGAGATTTTAATTTTAACTGTTTTTACCACAGACATACACAAAAACTCTTGTAAGGCCAGGGGTATGCTAATCAGCTGCACTGGAATAATCATACATATCAAAATAACACTGTATGCTTTAAACATGTGTGTTTCTTTTCTTTTTGCAGTAGGAGACAGGACTTGACTCTGCTGGCCAGGCAGGCCTTGAATCCTGGACTCCGGCGAGTCTCCTGTCTCAGCTGTTCGAGTGGCCTCGACTACAGGTGCATGCGACTGTGTTCATTCGGCTTCACTCAATTTCTGTCAAGTGCACCTCAATAAAGGTGGGAAAAAAACTCGACCAAATTTCAAGTGTTTGATATCAAGAGTCATCCACTAAATGATCACTAGGGAAACACAGAATGAAAAACCATCAGTTAAAGAAAAGGGAGAAAAAAGAACTATGAAAAAGGAAGCATAGACAAGATGAAAGAAATAGAAAATAAGATAGTATGAATAAATCCAAGCATATGAGTAACTATAATAAATATAAATATTATAGTTAAAAGATCAAAGAGATTTAAAATACAACCACATTTCTAGGAGATGTATAAAGGGCACAAAAAGTTTGAAACTAAAAAAAAATAAATAAATAAATATATGAATCTAATTCTAGTAAAAAAGATACTATATTCAAAATAGTATTAGACAAGCCAGGCATGGTGGCACATACCTATAATTCCAGCACTTGGGAGGCTGAGGCAGGAAGATTGCTGTGAGTTTAAACTGGGCTACATAGTGAGTTCAAGGCTAGCCTGATTTACATAGTGAGACCCTGTCTCAAAACAACAAACAAACAAAAATAATAGTACTAGACAAAATAGACTTTAAGCAAAAATAATTTCTAATAAATGAAAACAATTCAAGTTGACAAAAATGTTATCAAATAATAAATTACATAGCTTCAAATACAGAAAGAAAAATTGACAGAGGGAGGGAGGAGGGGGTAAGGGGAGAGGAATGGGAAAAAAAGAAGCAACAAGATATGTCATGTACAGGTACAAATCCCATATGATGAATGTTATCACTATGTACATCTAAAATGTACCATTAAATAAAATTTAAAAAAAAATATGCCTTGTTGGCCGAGCAGGCGAGGCCACAGATGGATGATACAGAAAAAAAAAAAAAATTGATAGAACTGCAAAGAAAAAACTGACAAATCACCATCAGAGTAGGAGTTTTTCTTGTGTTTTGTTTTTATGTGTGTGTGGAGGGGGGTGCTGTGTTTGGGGGGGGGTATGGGTGTGTGTGTTGAATGTAGGGTCTTGTGCATGCTCACCAAGTATTCTACCACTGAGCTACGTCCCCAGTCCAAAGTAGATTTTAACATAACCTTCTTTTTCTATACTTGAGAGGTCAAGTCGACCAAAAGATTAAGTATACGGAAAAATTGATCAATACAATTAATGAACTTCATCAAGTAGATTTTAAAAATCAGTGGACCAAAAAAAAAAAAAAAATCCCTGGATAGCTTCAAATAATACATTCTTTTCAAGCAAACAGAATATTTATGAGAACTGACTACATACTAGGACCTAAGTTTAGTATCATATAGAATGTATTCTTTGACCATAATAAAATCACATTAAAAACTTGTAAGAAAAAGAAAACTAGAAATAGCTAAGGTTTGGAAGATACACATTTCCAAACAGCTCACAGGTTAAAGAAGGTATAATCATGAAAATTAGAAAATACTTAGGAATAGGTAATCACAAAAATACTATATATAAAAATTTATAGGACACAGCTAACCCAGCACCCAGAGGTAAATTCATACTCTAAAACTGCTTAGATGAGGAAAAAAATGAGGCTAAAAATTAATTAGTTCAGAAAAGAATCACAATACAACCAAGATAACTAAAAAGAAAATAACAAAAAAGAAAAAAACAAATATAAAAAGAGAGAATCAACAAAGCCAAAAGTTCATCCTTTGACGAGATTAACAAAATTAACAAATCCCTTGGCAAGAATTATCTAAAAGAAACAAAACCAAAACAAAAATAAATACAAATGGGAATAAAAAGGAAGAAGATGAATATAAATATTTCTGAAAGTAAAAGGATTATAAGAGAATATAATAAATTTTAAATCAATAAATCTGAAAATACATGCAATAAATACCTAGAAAAATAAACATACTCAAAATGATTCAAGAACTGGAAAACCTAAATTGTATAAACTTTAAAATTTCTGATAACAGTAGACATCAAGATCTGGCTATTTTAGTCCCAGATCTACCACTTACTTGCTGTGAAACTTAAATGATCACCCTCAATGACAAAACTCAGTGATGCTTACCTACAAAAGTTAAGTACTTTTGCTATAGATATTGAATAGTTGGTTTTCATAAGGCTTATTTTCCACAAAATTTCTATGTACTTGAGAATGTGTTGTTTGGCATTTTTAGCTATCTTTAGATCAAACTGCTTTTTTCTCTTTCTCTTTGTTTTTTTCCCCTAAGTAATATCTGTCTCCAGCAATTTATTTTCAGAATGCTAGAGGAGAAAATTGAGACTCTGAAAGAGGATATAAGCAATGATGATATCACTTCATAAACTATCTTTTACTGATCACAGAAGGAGAAAATAATTTTAAAAATAATTTATTAATCAAAGAAGAAGAAAAGTTTCAGTCTATCAAAGTAAGCAATTAAAAACATTCTATGGCTGGGAGTACAGCTCAATGGTAGAATGCCTGCCTAACAGGTTCAAGGCTCTGGATTCAATCACCAGCACTGCAAGAAAAAAAATCTGATAAGAAAATAATCATAAGAGAGGAAAAAGAAAATATTTAGGGGGAAGGGATGCAGCTCAGTGGTAGAATGTGTGCTTGGAATGAACAAGACCCTGGGTTCAATCCCGAGCACCAAGAAGATAAAAAGAAAAACAAAAAAACAAAGAAAATATTAAGCTAAATGTATCATAAACTAAAGTATAAAAAGATTAAATGGAACATATTAAAGACTTAGACATTTTAAAAACTAAATATGAATTTTAAAAACTCCTTCATGAAGAATAATTTTTAAAAATTAAAAATAAATATATTCAATATTAAAGACAAACATCTTCATTACAATTTTAAAATACTGAGAGAGATAGTTTACCTGACGAAATATCTCTGTAACAAAGTTTACATTACTTCTTTTAGAAGAAAACACTCTGCGCACTATTTCAATATCTGTGAGATGTTCTTCATCAATACTACAGAGACTAGATGAGCTGGGTTCTCGTTCTGTGAGAGTGCTGGTATTGGAATGAGACTGTTCTGGTTCTGTGGTTCTGTCTCCTTTATCAGTATTATCATTTTTGCTTTCTTCTCTGGACACCAAACTAGCAGCTGCTCTCTAAAATAAAAACCAAACACAAAGAATACTACAATCGTGTAATTGGGTTATCTTGTCTTTAGGAAATACTGGTAGAATCCAAGGCATTCAGCAAGCAGCTTACAGGTTTATATATAAAATCCAGGCACAGAATCTCAGTTAGAAACCATCCTAAATAATTAAGTGGCAATGCAAATATCTTAACATCTAAGTGATAGAAAATTCAAAATGTGTGGTAACTAATCATCTACTTTCTTATAATTAAATTAAGGTAATTAGAATAAATTATTAATTAAATTAGGTAAAAGAATAATGCAGAGTCAGCTCAGATCTTCAAGAATACACAAATGATTTATAAGAAAATATAAGTAATATTGGACTATTTATCTAAGCATGCCTTAATATTTAAAAATCTTTTGAAGAAGACAACAAAAAGAAAAGATATAAAAAGGGAGGGATCAAAATTTATTACAGGAAAAGGGAACTATAAGAAAATCTTCAAAAATTTGAGAAAATTCTTATAATGGAATTTTCAATAAGACTGAAGTTTAAGCCTAAATCTAGAGAAAATAGCAAAAGTTTACAGATGGTAGTTAATTACATATTACCATTATTATGGGAAGCACAGCACTACTGTTATATAAATTACTTTCTATTAAGGAATTCAAATTTTTATCTCACTTTTGTCATCCATAAAATAAGAAAGTTTAAATAAATTATCTTAAATATGTCTTCACAATCAAAAGTCTGTCATTTTTCTAGGATCAGAAATAGTTCTGCTTCAGAGTTTCTGCACTTACTGTTTGTAGAGACCTTGGAACAAGGTTTTGAGGGAAAATATCGGACATACTGGCAAGGATTAAAAAAAGATGAAAGGAAATAAAAGTCAAAATTTTTGACTTGATACCTCCATCCTATTTTTTACAAAAGATTAGGAAGCTATGCAAAAAACAGTTTAAGATATTAAAGGCTAAAAAAAAAAATCTGAAAAAAGGATAATAAAAATAATAAAAGTACTGTGATTTAGACAAATTGAGGAAAGCATAGAGAGGGAAAAAAAAGTATGAGGGAGAGTTAAAACGTTGAATTTTTTAAAATCCATAATTTTACGTATTAGGTTATCCATCTATTACTGTGTAATTTTACATTCTAAACTCAAGTGTGTTTGTTGAAAAGGGGGAATGGGGTGGAAACAGCAATTTAAATCTGCATTCCATGACTACTTAGAAATCTGAAAGGGTTTTATCATGGTTCTATTATTTGATTGTTCTTTCCACTTACAAGAATTTATTTCTACAATTTGGAATATTTTTAGTATAGCAGTCTATTCCAGGTTTTTCTTTCACAATTTCAGTTACCTAGTTGATTGTGTTCTGAGAGTATTAAATGGAAAATTCCAGAAATAAACAATTCATAAATTTTAATCTTTTATCATAGCACAGTTATATCTGATTTTATTATTGCTGTGGTTAATTTCTTATTGTGCCTAACCTATAAATTAAACTTTATCACAGGCATGTACAGATAGGAGAAAATACAGTAGATACAGGCTTTTGTACTGTTGTAGTTTCAAGAATTTATTGGGGATCTTGGAATGTCTTCCTTGTGGATAAAGGAGGACTACTGTACAACTAAAAATGTAGAAATAAATTAGAAACTAAGACATTTTTATGACCAAAATGATCTATAGCCTCCAAGTTTTATTTTTTATTTAAGAAAACTATAATTTCTATAATAGCTATTAAGCCTGGATTTATAAAATGCATTTATACAAATAGCGCTTTTTTAAAAAATGTGCTATATACCTAAGCAACTGAAATCAATGAACTAAACTGGAAAAACCATTTCTAACTGTAACAGGCTTACCTTATTCATGTATTACCTGAATATTCTTTGGCAAGACTTCACCTTCCATTCCAGGAATATGAGGTCCTGTGTGCGGTTTTGGCTCTAGCCAGAAAGAAACCAGCCAACGAATTACTATAACACGAGCTTTAATGAAAGGCTCTTTTGTACAATAGACTGCTTCATTGGTTTCAGCATCCTTCTTTATCATGACATAATGTGGCTTTGGTCTTATCTGTGGGATATCTATGTAAAATGAAAAGAAAAGAAAAATCAAAATAAAAGGAGAATTATACTTAGATAAATGTCCAGTTTTAAGCTTCTGAGAAAACACTGTGCTGCTACTTTGGCTTTAAAAGTAACTTTAGTGAAAAATAACATTTTAAAATTTCCTAGATTTTAGCATGGAACCTAGAACAGTGAACCATTTGACCAAGTTAATGTATGGAAACATGTCATTTTACAAATTATCAAAAGGCTTGACAACTTAAAGTGCAAAAGAACCAGTTTTTTCTTCTAAAATCCTAGTTTCCTTTAAACCCTACATGTTAAAGAAATGGTTTAGAGAGCCTGAGTTCCAAGTGGTCATTTTAAATACACAGAACCACCTGTGACAGGTGGCCACTAAACAATTGAGCAATTCCTGTGATCCACTTATCTATAGTTAGCTCTAGATCAAGGGGCCATGTGGCCACCCACTCCAGACCCCTCCTAAAATCCAAAAGCTATCCTTGTTGTTTCCATTAAAAACTCTAAGTGCAAAAAAAATTCAACAAATTCTGCCAAAGTACCAACAAACCTTCAAAACTATAAAATTAATGAGAACTTATTTTACCTCATCTGAAACTGAAACATATATTGTAAAGTTGTAAAGTACAAGGTTTTGCCTGAATTTGGCATTAGGAACAGCTTTCTGTAAAACAGACATTACTGCCAAGGCGTGGTGTCACACAACTCTAATCCTAGTACTCGCCTGGAATCCAGTACTCAGGAGGCTGAGGTCAGTGGATTGCCAGGAATTTGAGGCCAGCCTGGGCTACACAGTGAGTTCAAGGCCAGCCTGAACTAAATAGTAAGATCCTAACTCTAAAAAAACAAAAACAAAACAAAACAAACAAAAAACCCAGACATTACAATATACAGATCACCAATACCTTTGGAATATGGCAAAAGTCTTTTTTTTAACCATGATTTATCCATAGCTCTAGCTATAAGGATCCAACAAACATCTTGGCAAAGCCACTAAAGACTGGACAAGATACAGTGACCAACATATTAGGACAATAGAATTACTCACAGAATTTAAGACTAATACTTCACTAAACCCTTGAAAGAAGCTTAAGAGAAAAATTTGTTTGGGCTCTGAGTTGCAGCAATCCTACCCCAGCCTCCCATGTTCTGAGGTTACAGGAATGTGCCACCATGCCAGGCTCTTAAGAAGAAAATTTATAATACAGTCTAAAGATCACACCAAACATTAGAACTCGGTTTAATTTACAAACACGAACACCTCTGGTGGGCTTTTTTTGTTTTGGTTTTCTGAGTTGGGGTCTCACATGTAGTTCAGGATGGCCTTGAACTGGCCTCCAACTCACAGTGAATCTCCTGCCTCAGGCTCCTAAGTGCTGGGATTATAGGTGTACACCACCACACTTGACTTGGTGGGCTAATTTTTCTAATGGATGAGATCTAGACAACAAATTTTTAAAAATAATCTCTTTCTTCTCAAAGAAAATTTCCTTTTATTTGGATATAGTATCTATACAAACCAATACAAATAGTAAATGTGGTCAGTTTTTCAAAGTAAAAAATGCCAACTTTACCCTCAGAAACATTTTATTCTTATGTACATTTTCTTTTAGAAAATTCCAAACACTACCTACCAAGTGCAGGATGGTATAAACTGTTCTCCTTGCAGATGTTTGGAAAAATATAGGGTAAATAATATTTCTTAAAATGCGAAAACAAGAATGAAAATCCCCTTTCTTGGTTTTCTTTGTTCTTCCATTCTAAACTTTTTACCTAAAAATGAACAATATAATTAAAATAATCCAGGAGACAAACTCTCTTAAATATAATTATTAGCAATTATAAACAAGCTTCTAAGAAGTTAGAGTATACTAAACAATTACACTATGAAGATCATACTTTATAGCAAAAGGTAGAATATTTAAAATAAGTCTAAAATCATACAAATACATTAGGTACATTTTAAAAAAACCCCGAGAAATAAAATGTGCTCTGAAAAATCGTGGGAAATGTCTCAAAATTTGGCTCTACTAATGATAAGACTAATATTCCTTCCCCAGGCATATGAAGTAGGTGTATGTGGGGCCGGGGGTGGGTGGGTGGGTGGGTGTGTGTGTGTGTGTGTAAGCAATGGCACTATTCAAACATACATAATCAGAGCCCAAGAACAGGAAGGCGGGATCCATTGAAGGGACGTAGCGAAGGCAGTAGCTCAGCAGAGACTGAGCGCCTAAGAGAGGTAAAGAGAATGTCTGACATGGAATGAGGACTGAAGGAGACAGAGTAGCACAATATACGGGTGTCGAACTCCATTAGGGTGTGGAAATTTAAGCAGGGGGCTGGCAAGGTCCAGAGTGAAGTACTGGAGACTGCTAGTTACAGAGGATGTCTGCAGAGCAGGCCAATGGTGGTAATGGGAGATATGACTACCTATCAGAAGGATAAGCAAATATGAATTGAATAAGCAAGTATGTGGAGACTAATATAAGTTTCTTACTGACAGGGAATTATAAATACAGAAAGGAAAAAACTGGAGTGAACCCAGTATTGAATTGAAATCTGAGGTATGGGTATGAATTCATGGTGGGGGGAGAGGGGCAGGAAGGAAGGGGAGGCAGAAAGGAGACAAAAGGAGTGAGAGGGAAAGGGAAAGGAGAGAGGAGGGAGAGAAAGAGAGAGGGAGGAAGAAAAATGAGTGGTAGGGAGAGGGATGGAAAGAGGGAGAAGGAGAGATTCATGTACACGTATATGCACGTATACTGTATACAGTCTCTTAACTGTAGCCCCCGAGCAGATCCAGGAAAGGCAACAGCAATGAGCACTCAGAATGCCTGGATCTTGAATCCCAAATACAGTTTTCCACCAAAATGAATGATGGCTCCTTGGAGCAACAGATGATGCCAGAGTGGGGCAAGGAAGGTACAAAATGATACTGAAACATCTTGCTGTGCCAGGAAGTAAGAATGTGTTTTGGAGGCAATTTAAAATGCATAGAAATCAACTTAAGGAACTCCTACTGGCCAAACCTAGGACAGTATGAGCATCAAAACAAGTAACAGTAATGAATATTAACACAGGGATTCATGGGAATTAAAAATTTATGTTGAGAAAAATAATTATATGAATAACAGAGAAGAAAGCTTTTGTTAGTATTTCAATAATTATTGAGTGTATAGATGGGATTAAAATTTTGACAATGGCCCCAAAGAGAAAACAACTCAAATATCTATCAACTGATAAACAAAATGTGGTTTATTCACATAGTGGAATATTACTCAGTAAGAAAAAGGAAGCTTTAATATCTGCTACAACATGGATACAGTCTGATAAATTCAATCAAAAAAGATTAAATTTTATTATTCCATTCATATGAAATATCTAAAGGGTTGGGGAGTTAACTCAAGCGGTAGAGCGCTTGCCTTGCAAGTGGAAGGCTCTGAGTTTGATCCCCAGGACCCAAAAAAGAAATGTCTAGAGTAGGAATACAGAGACAGAAAACAGATCAGTGTTTGCCTAGGTCAGGCGATGGAGAAAGGATCTGGGAAATAAAAGGACTACTCCTAATGGGTATGGGATTTCTTATTAGGACTGAAATGTTCTAAACTTATTTGTAGTGCTAGTTGTCTAATCTTGTGAATATACTTTAAAAACACTGAACTGTAGCAACTGCAGGTGTAGTTCATGGTACAGTAGTTGCTTAACATGGGCAAGGCCCTAGGTTCAATTACCCAGCACTGCAAACCAAAAGAACATTGAAGTATACCTTCTGAATGAGTGAACTGCATGGTATGTGTATAGTATCTTAATAAAGCTCAACCATTACTGTAAAAATCCAGTCAAATGAATGGATACTAAAACATATGGGTGAAATTTTGAAGAGGAAGGGGATATTCACATAGTTATAAAATGCTTCCATATAAAATACTGATTATAAAGAAAAAAGAATAACACTACTGAAAAATCCTGGCAAACGCCACCTTCATCAAGGAGTCAAAAATCAACACTGGTCCATGTATAAAAATTAGCTCAAAATAAACCACAGTGAAACATTAAGTATAAAGCTTTTTAAAATGGAGAATATTTTTTGTGACACTGGATTAAACAGAAGTATTTCTTTTGTTCGGGGTTTTTTTGTTTTTTTCTTTTTTTGAGACAAGGTCTCACTGTGTAGCTCAGGCTGGTCTCAAACTCAATAAATTGCCCAAGCTAGTCTCGAACTTACAATCCTCCTGCCTTAGTCTCCCAAATGCTGAGATTACAGGTGCGCGCCACTACACCTGGCTTAGACAAAGATGCACAGGAAACAACACCAAACATCAGATCCATACAAGCAAAAATTCTCATCTACTGGACTCTGTCAAAACAAAAACCATTTCTTTTTCAAAAGAACAAAACCAGGCTTCAAAGTCTTCGATGAAAACAAAAAGGCAAGCTACAAGGAGAAAATAGTCACAAAACATACACCCAACTAAGGATGTCTATCTCGAATATATTTAAAAATTCACAACTTAAGACAAATAATCTAATTTTAAAATTGGCAAAAGTGAAAAGTCACTTCATCCAAGACAACAAACACATAAAAAGATACTCAACACACCATTAGCAGTTAGGGAAATGAAATTAAAAACTGCAATAGGATAGATACTACTACACGATCATCAAAATGGCTAAAATTACAGGATGACTATATAATAACCATTGGTGAGGATGTGAAGCAACTATAAGTTTCATACATTGCTGGTGAAATGTAAAAAGGTACAACCATTTGGAAAACAGTTTGGCAATTTGTTAATATGTTAACATACAAAGTACATAATCATTCTATTCCTAGGTATTTCCCTAAGGGAAAAGAAAGCTTATGTCCAACAAAGACTTCTTTACCCATACTCACTGAAATTTTACTATGAAGACAATGTAAATGGCCAATCAGTAGGCCCTGGATTACTAATCACAGCATAGCCAAACAACGAAATGCTATTCAATAATAAAAAAGAGCAGCTGCGTGTAAACTCAGCACTCTGAGGAGGATGGTGAGTTCAAGCCCAGCCTGGGCAACTCAGTGACTTTGTGTGATTCTGGGCAACTCAGTGACTTAGTGAGATTCTGTCTCAAATTAAAAAAACAGAACAAAACAAAACAGCTGGAGATGTAGCTGAATATGAAAGTCCTGGGTTCAACCCTTAGTACTACAACACTGATATATACAACATGTATCAATACATACAACAATATGGATGATTTTTAAAGTAATTATGCTGAGCAAAGCCAGATCACAAAAGAATACATACTATATATGAAAATATGAACTATGCAAACTAATCTATAGTGACAAAAATCTATAATGACAATGGCTGCCTGTGGATGGGAGGGGGAGAGTGCAAAGGGATGTAAATTATAAACAACCCAAGGAAACATTTAGGTTTGACAGATTATCTTGATTGTGCTAATGATTTCATGGATGTATACATGTAATAAAATCTGTCAAATTGTAAACCTCAAATGTGAAAGCTTATTGTATGTTAATTATTTCTCAATAAACCGGTAAGGCAATTTTTAAAAATCCAGATGCAATACAATCCATGTGAATGAAGGTTTAAGAAAAACTAGTAGTGATGATAGTAAAAACTAACCTACTGTAGAACACATACTGTGCACTGTGCACTTTTTCATTTGAAGCAGTCTGCAGTATGTAAGCTTCTAATACCAAAATGAACAGGTACTATTTTTATCATAATTTTACAAACAAGAAAACAGAAGTACAGTACAGAGTGGTGAAGTAATTTGCCAAAGGTCACACTATCAGTTAAGATGTGGAATCAGGATTCAAACCCTGGTAACCTGGCTCAGGATCCAAATTAACTTTATAATGTTTGTTTCTGAGGTACAGGGAATTCTTATGTTTGAAAAGTTATAAGAAATGTGTACGTGCTAAAAGTGTTTTCATCAATAAAGAAATACAGATATCACACCTCCAAATGAACAGGATACCTTACAAAGTACAGACACTTGGAAATTCAAAGGGCATAAACAGGTTTGAATGTAAATTACATTTCTCCCCAATCCCCATCCTGCAGTCTACCTCCTTAACTGTTACATCTTGACAGACTGATCCCTAAATCAGATCAGCCTTTCATTCATAGTATCATAACTGCTGATTACAAATGAAAGGATTAGAAATTAAATCCAACTGGTTATATAAGATTATAGATATAGAATCTACATCATAAAAATTTCTTTAGTTAAGGTTATTACAGTCTCTCCAGTGATTTTTACCTCAAGAAATGGATACTAACATATATTTCCAAAATTCAAAATTTGTCATTCCTCCTTCAAGAAAATAAGCAAATACCTACTATGACAGAAAAAGGAATTACCCACATAAGACAGCAAGGGGGTTGATATAAAAGAAAACACACACCTGAATTACTATGTATTTTAAAAGTGCTTCAAGAAAGTAGCTTGTGAGATCTTCTTGTCCTTTATCTCCTGATTGTGGGGGGACAAGAGGAGTGATTTCCTCTATAGTGACTTGAGCTACCCAAAGACAAAAGAATAGTACAATTACAAATTTAATAATACAATAAAAAAAAAATACAATAATATGACTAAATAAAATTTAACTGCAAGACATGTATGCATTGAAAACTTTCTAATGATTAATTTTTAAAATAAATCTGAGGACAAGATTGGGTTTGGTTCCTAGTACCTCAACAAAAACAAAAACAAAAATCTGATTTCATTGTGACAGTCTATCACAACCAATATAAACTTTACTACACTCTGATTACACATAAAGGAAACATATATATTTTCACAAAAATTTATTATAACAAATGCAAATTCAAAAAATCAACCCACAGCTCAATGAATTCTCTTAATGCTTCCTAAGCAGCACAATCAGCACCTGGTTGAACACATGCAGGTCTGTAAAGCTGTCTCAGTCTCTAAAGCTGTCTCAGTCTCTAAGTAACAGCCAAGTAAGCACCCTGACAACAATCCCCAGTGCCCACTACACACAGACAGACACACAGACATACTGACATGTATAACCACCCCCAGGCCAGGTACCAAACAACTAAAGACAACGTTTATGTCCCAGAACCCACTGAAATTATTCAACTAACTTGCTTATCCTGGCTTTTAGTTTTTCCCTGGGGAAACCATAATAAAGGCTCTTGCTTACATTTATTCCTGTTCCCTCTGCCTTCTGACTAACCCTGGCACTTCCCCACTCATGCCCTATCCCTCCACCCTCCACGCTTGCATAAAACCCCTTCCTGGAAACTGTAACAAACTGTTTTCCATAGCTGTCTTCCCCTCCTGGCTTCACTATACCTAAATAACAATAAAACCCATATTTTAACACATTGTCTTAGATTACTCATTTAATAAATGTACAGGCATTTAAAAATACATTAAGAAACCATATAGAAAACTTTAAAAATACTGAGGAATAACATCTTACTTTCTTGAAGGTTGAGTGGAGGATTAATAAGATTATCTAAAGTTCGAGGTCCATGTTCAGATTGTGGTGCTGAAAACCCAGGGATTAAGCATGAAAACATCCAGAGCTGTTCTTTGCTACAGTTATTTTGAAGAGCTTGCAACCATAACAAGAAAAGACGAACACCTTCTCGCCTAATCTAAAATAAAATGAAAAACACTGTTTTTATTTTAATGGAAATTCTTTTTCCTCTTTAGACACAGCTCTCTAGACATTTTACAAAAGAAACAGAAAAAGGGAAGAGGAGGGAGATATAAATTACATCCAGGGCATCTACTGAACTCATTATTTTTAAATCTAAATTCATGGATTTTTAATTAGTAAAGAATAAACTTGGTCTTTGTCTAAAGCCAATAAAGTTTCATTTATAATTTCCATTTGTGAAAAATCAGAAAACCATTTCCTTCTTGTCTACTTCTTCCTTCCCTACCTCCTATCACCACTAGTCTAATCCAGGAAGCAAAAAGAAGCAGGGCAATGACTGTTCCTTCCTATAATGCGCTTGGTCAACGAGGAATGACACTGGTACACTGCTAACCCAATGCTCTTGTCTTGAAAGAGTTCTGAAATTACTAAAATAATAAAATTAAATTGTTACAAGTAAAATTATTACTCTTATTATTAAAATCAAATTATTTTAAACTCTGAAATTATCTCATTTACTTATTATTGCTTCTAAACTACAGTTAAGAATTTAGGCAATTAGTGTATGTAAGCATCTATAATGACACCTATACACAGAATTTAATAAACACAGGAATCATGAAGGAATGCTTTCCTAGCAAGAGAACACAAAATCAGAGGAAAATTCAATCTCTGACAAGTAAAACACTAAGTTTTTCACCAACCTAATCTCACCGGTAGCACTGGAAACCACCCTACCAGAGTTTTGTTAATGGCCACTATCAAAACTATTCAACTGCTGTCATATAACAGCAGAAAGGTGTAGGAAGATTTATTCCTTTGTACGGCTATACCCAAGCCTTGATGCCCAAAGTACATTTTATAATGTGTGACTTTAACCAGACTACAGTAATGGATAGTTTCCCTCACTACAGCACAATGAGCTAATGAAAATGAAATAAAACCAATACTAGGTACATACACAGACAGGCAGACAGACAGATATCTTCACCTGCTATCTTCCTTTACACCTAGAAATTGCTATGGTAAAATGAGGAATAACTTGTTGAATGACTAACCAATTTTTCACAGAGGAAAGATTTCTGGTGATTAAGTCAGTGCAGTGACAAATTAAGTCAGTGCAGGGATTTTTCAATGCCCTGGTCAAGCTAATAGGCATTTTGAAACATAATATTAAATACAGCTATATTTTAGGTGAATTCATTTCAATTAAGTGAAGACAATTCAATAATCTTCAGGAAAAAGCTGTGGTAGGAAAAGTGCATGTATACTTTACTGAGTTTCTTAAAAGTAAGAGACAATAAATATAATATACCTTTAAGGAGTTTCCTGTGTGCAGTAGTTTCTTTAAAATCAATCCTAAAAAGGAAACATGATTTTAAACATTCATATACAGTATTCGTATCTATTTCTAAAATGTCAGAGTTCTCGGTCAGACTTGCAAACACTTTTTTAACAAGTCTTTGGCAACCTCCAAATTGTTCTTGGTGACCTTGATATCCTGCTGGCCAAACTTGAGACCAGAGGGCATATTTAAAAATCACCTTTCCAACACACTATTACAATTAAACATGATTTATTTTATTGATAAAACCTAGGCCCTAAGCTATGTTTAAAACAGTAATCTATTATATATCACTTACTTAGATTAAGAATATAAACAAAACTTTATTACTAATATAAAATCCACTGCACAAATTTTTTATGTAGTGAACCAAATGAACATCTCTAATATTTCCTAAAAAATGTTCCCATTGCATTAATTTTTTTCAAAAAGTATTTGTTTTTTCTTTTAAATTATGAAATATTTCAAGTCTACATTAAAATAATGAAATTAACATTAACAAATATCCAGAGGACCACAATTCAGTTTGAATAAATATAAACAGTTCATGTTTGTTGTAATTTTAAAATTTCATTTATTTACATTATCTTTAATATATTCTCTAACCAAACAGGTACCACTGAATCCTGTATTACTTTCTTCATTTCTTCCCCAGAGGAAACCAGTGCACAGATTCTGGTATTAATCATTTCCAAAATTTTTATATTATTACTTATTCATAAATCCACTAAGAATTTAAAACTGGTTTGTTTAAAATCTTACGTAAATGGTATCATACAAAACAAGTCATTTATAGGTTTCTTTTCATATCTAAATTAGCTTCTAAAATTTATCTAAATTGATCTATAGAGCTCTAATTAATTCATTTGTAACTAATGTTTACTATTCTACTAGATGAATATGCTATAATTTATCTTCTGCATACTATGACAGTTGGCTTGTTTTCCAATTTTTGCTGTTACCAAGAATACTAAAACAAACATTTTTGCTCATTATTCCTTGTACACATGTGATTATCCCTGGGGCATATAAACAGGAATGATGTTACTCATTTTCAACTATACCAAGTATCAGAAAATTCTCTTAAATAGTTGTCTAAAATGGTTGTGCAAGTTAACAGTACCACTAGCAGTGTGTGTGTGCTCCAGTGTATCACAATACTGGCAACAACATGCTGATGGAGGCTCTAGTGTTTGACAATCTGATGAGTGTTAAATATTGTACTGCTTTCATTTGATGTTTCATAGTGACACTGACCATCTTTTTAGTTGTCTACTCATCTTTATAAATTGCAAGTCATTTCCTTTGTACCTTTTTCAATTGGATTGTCTTTTTTTTTTTTAAATGAGGGATTCCTTATACATACCAGCTACTAACTCTATGTTAGTTGCATAAATTGGAAATATTTCTTCCAAACAACTAAGTCACGTTTTTGTTTGGAGGTAGGGAGCTATTTCCTGATGTATAAAAGTTTTACATTTTGAGATAGTCAATTCGCCACTGTTTTTAAGTGTACTTTCTACGTCTAAAGATACTCTTCTCAAACTTAGGGTTAAAAAGATAAACCAAATATTTTCTTTCAAAGTTTTAAAATGGACTGGGGAAATCACTCAGTTATAGAGCACCTGCCTAGAATGTGCAGGACTTGGGTTCAAGCTCCGTACTGCAAAAAATTTTTTAAATAACCAAAAAAAGAGTTTAAAGTGTTCTTTTTCATATTTTAGTCCTGAAACCCATCACAATTTTTTGTGTGTGTTAGAGAAGTAGAATTTATTGTTTTCCAAATAGATAACAAATTGCAGCACTAACTCGTTCAAGGTTTATAATGTTCAAATAAAATAAAATGCTATCTCAATCAAATTTCAAGTTTCTATATGTAAGCCTATGTCTTTGACTGACTTCAGTGCTCCTTTTTAAAATCTGCTGTACTCATCCATCGCAGCACCAAGACTGCCTTTATTATTACAAATTTGTATCTTATTAATAGGTATGGAAATAACCAACACCACCACTCATATTTTACAAATTGGTACTCTTATGAATCGCTGAGGACTGGATTTTTAATATAAATTTTAAGATAAACTAGGTAGGCCCCAAGGATTTTTTTAAAAATCCCTATCAAAATTTTAAATGAGTATTATTATCTGTAGATCATCAAGTCTATTACCCAGGTATACTACATAAGATTCTAGTTATTTGAGTACTTTCTTATTCTTCAATAATCATATCATTGCCATAAATTAATTTTTCAAATTAATTTTTCCAAGTGATATATTCTTTGCAAAACATCGAAACATTTTAAAAAGCATATATTCTGAGCCTCAGTAGCTTCATAAAGATTAAAATCATCAAAGGTGGCCATAAAAGAATTTAGCTAGAAATCAAAAGGGCTGGAGACTTAGCTCAGTGGTTAGAATGCTTGCCTTGTAAGCACAAAGCCCTGAGTTCAATCCCCAGCACTGGGGGAAAAAAAAAATCAAAAAGGAAATAAACCTATAGAAACAAATATTAGAAAATTTAAACAATACAAGCATTTTTAAATGTTGCACGTCAAGAAAAGATAAAAAATGACATTTAAAAATTATTTTCAACTAATAAAAAGGAAAAACTGACATTAATTTATGAGATAAAACTAAAGGGAAGCTTAGAACAAAGTTTGTAGTCTTAAATGCCTATATAAAAAAGAAAGGTATCAAATTAATATTGTATGCTTAAATCTTGTTTTGTTTTGTTTTTTGGTGCTAGGGATTGAACTCAGGGCCTTGTGTTTGCAAGGCAAGCACTCTAGCCACTGAGCTAAATCCCCTGCCCTGTATGCTTAAATCTTTACTAGAAATAGAAGAGCAAATTAAACCCAAAGCAAGTAGCATTTTTATAAAATATAAAACATTAGAAATCAATAAAATACAAAGCAGAAAAAATGTAGAGAAAAATCAGTAATACCAAAAGGTAGTTCAAAAGATCAAGTAACATTACAAATGCTTAGCCAGATTGGCCAATAAAATAATGAAGACATAAATTACCAAAATCAGGAATAAAAGAGAGGACATCATCACTAACTCTATAGGAATTAAGAGGATTATTTTAAGTGAATAATTTGAACAACTTTATACCAGCAAATTAGACAATTTAGGTGAAATGGACACACTCCTAGAAAGATAAACATTATCAAAACTGACTCAACAAGAAATATAAGATCTGAATAAACATATAATGAGTAGAGAAATTGAAACAATAATTACAATTCTCACAAATCAAAGTCCAGGTCCAAATGGCTTTGCTTTTATCAAATATTTGAAGAAGAAAAATACACCAGCCATTCACAAGCTCTTTCAGAAAATCGAGGAGGGATCACTTTCCAACGACATGACAAGAAAACCAGAGAGCAATATCTGTCCATTATCAAACAAGCTAAAATCTAACAGGTTATTAACACCCTGAATTGTAGCAACGTGTAATGCTACCACTAAGTGCCAACCAAGTGGGATTTAATTCAAGAACACAAGGTTGATTTAACACTTGAAATTCAATGAGTGACATAAATGACAAAACCACCAAGGACAATGAAAGTGATCACATCAATAGATACAGAAAAAGGATGTGAGAACATATAATACACAACATGATTTAAAACTCTCAACAAACTGGGAACAGAAGATAACTTCTTCAGCATGACAAAGGGAATCCAGGAAAAACTACAGCTAACATCATACATAATGTTTAAAGACTATTTTCCCTTAAAATATGGAATGATGCACTCTGGCCACTTTTATTCAACACACTAGTACAGGTACAATAAATAAAAAATTCAAAAAAATTAAAGGTATTAGAATAGAAACAAAAAGTAAATGTCTTACTTCACAGACAACATAATCCTACAGCAGAAAATCCGTAAGAATCCATAATAAAGTAGCACTAGTAAACAAGATATAATAAACTGTAAATATACAAATGTCCATTTTGGTAAGTAGATAATCATAACATGGTATATTGATACAACAGAATACTATGCAGCAATAAAAAAAGAACACTGGCATATTATAATATAAATAAAAAAGTAGTTATGCTAAGGAAAGAAGAAAGACAAAAATAATCACAAATCAGATGATTTTGTTTATGTGAAACATCCAAAAATTACAAATGTATTTAGGATAGAAAATAGCTGGTGCTGAGAACAGCAACTGGCCATAAATAGGCTTGAAAGACATTTTGGGATGCTAGAAATGTTCTAAACTTGGATTTTAGTGACTATATATTTACTAAAAATCATTGTTTACTTAACTGGGTAAATTTTATCTACATAATTTGTATCTCAATGAACTGGAGTCATTAATTTATCTACTTTTAATGGAAGACAAAAAAGAAAGGAATTAAGTTAGGCACAATGGTGCAAGCCTGTAATCCTAGCACTCTGGGAGGCTGACCAGAAAAGATTCCAAATTCAAGCCCAACATGGGCAACTTAGTGACTTAACCAGACTTTGTTTCAAAACAGATAAAAAAACAAACAAAAAGAGGTGGGGGGAGGGGCTTGGGGATTTAGCTCAAGTGGTAGAGCACCTGCCCAGCAAGTGTGAGGGCCACATTCCATCCCCAGCACTCCCACCCAAAATGGCTGGAGACATAGGTCAGTGCCCAGATCGTGGGTTCAGTACCCAGTACTGCCAAAACAAAAGAAAAAAACAAAAAAAGGGGGAGTTGTACGAGTTTTCTGAATGACAAAGAAAAACAACTATTTATGATTTTTCAAGTTAAAGACATTTTTGGAATACTATTACTCATGACAACTAGGTAACCTGTGGTAGGTAATCTGTGGAGATTAAAAACTACATTCCTTTAATCTGTGAAGATTAAAGGGTACATTCCTCAGATATACAAGTCTTTGAAGTTCAAATGTTTCAAGAAAGTTTCTTCATACATAAACTTCAAAAATATCTTTATGATTATAAAATACAAAACAGGATCTCATCTTTTGAGTACTTTATGCACTTATTAGCAATTCTTATGTCTTCTTTGATGTAATGTCTATTCTTCTGCCTACTTTAGAGACTAGGTTGCCTTCTGGATATACCGTGCTACAAGCATTCTCTATATATTATGGAAATATAAACTTTAGTCTCCAAATTTCATTTTACTTTTATTTATTATTTTTGTGGTGCTAGCTCTAAAAGCCAGGACCATACAAATGCTAGGCAAGTGCTCTACCTCTGAGCTAAAAGCCCAGCCTAAGTCTCAAAATTTATTCTAAAATCTATTTAAGATTTTCTCTTTTTTTCTTTTTTTTAGCAGTTACATCGATGTCCCTCATCTGTCCAGAATTTCTTCTTAAACTGGAACTGCTAATTAGGATGGCCTCAGTTTCAGAGTCTCAGAAAAGGTTTTGTTTTCTAAAACCAATTAACAATTCTAAGACCTCTATAAATCTAACTTTCTTTTTAAAGAGAAACAAATACAATTTTATAAATGAATAGCCAGGCATGGTGGTGCATACCTATACTGCCAGCTACTAAAGAGACTGAGGCAAGAGAATTGAAAATTCAAGGCCAGCTTGTGTACCTTAGCAAAATCCTGTCTTTAAAACAAAAATCAAAATCAAAACAAAACAAAAAAAAAGAAAAGGGAAGGAGGGTAGGGATAAGGCTCAGTAGTACAGCACCTTTCTAGCTCTAGCACACATGAGGCCCTGTGTTCAATGCTCAACACAGCAAGAAAAGGATATAAGGTCTATACTCTCCTAATTTAACAATGTGTGTCCAGAGGCTATCCATTCCCCATGACAGTTCCTAGCAATCAAGCCTGACATCACTGAAACACTGAACCAAAGCCAACAATTACATACCTGCAGACTCTTTCTTTAATCTGAGGGGGAAAACAAATCTTATAATGAGAGCTCAAACGTCCTGTGTGAACCATACTCTAAGTCAGGAAGTATTTTGTCTAAATTCTGATAAAAGAAAATCTGTGATCTCCCTATCTGACAGTAACTCAAAGGAGGATTTTCTTTTCCTTTTCAGCTTCATTTTATGAGTTGGAAGCCCTTTTTGGCCTTTTGAGCTGTAAGTTTATTTAACTCCAGTGCCCGTACATTTTTTTTCCCTTTAAATGGCACAAACTCTCAGCTCACACTGTTAGCTTTCAAATCGGGAGCACACAGCTTTTATTCTTCTTGGTACTTTGACGTCTCTTTCATTGCTGATGCACATAGATACTTATCTTGATCCTGACCCTGCTTCTATCTTATTTTTTATATTTTTACCACTACTGCTAATGTATCCAAACTAAAGGAGGAGGTGGATCAAAAACACTTACCTTACAATTCTGATGGAAAATCTCACACACACACACAAACACACACACTTATTTTGGGGTGCTGGGAATTGAACACAGGGTCTCATGCACACAAAGCGCATGCTCTACTACTGAGCTATACCCTCAGCCCCATACTGTATTATTTTATCTTATATTCCCAATCTGTTCCTACACTCTTTGTTTTTAGTAAATTACAAAGTATTAATTAATTTCAAACAACTCCCAACCCATTAAAAAGCATCTTCAGATAACATCGATTATTTAAAGTGTGAAATACACAGTTACATTGCTTACCAATACTATGAAACTGCCAACGCTGATGAATTCTTTCCGGAAGCAGTTGTAAAATTTTCTGAAAATCAGTATGAACAAAACACAGAAAATGAAATATAAGTAATGAGTCTATATCCTATGTTAAAGAAAGTGCTTATTAAACCTCTAAGAATTTCTTATGTAAAAGACAGTACTACACCTAATCTGATAGTGATGGCACTATTTCAGCACTGACATGTTGATTAATATTTGAAAACACCAAAAAACAAAAACAAAAGGAAAAAAACAAGCAATACTGACAAATGTTTGAAACAGGAAATTAATTAAATTTATCTTTTATAAAAATATTACAGCTGGACGTGGTGGCACATGTTTATAATCTGAGGCTGAGGCAGGAGGATTGCCACAAGTTTGAGATCAGCCGGGTCTACAAAGTGAGTTCAAGGCCAGCCCAAACTATATAGTTGAGACCCTGTCTCAAAAAAAAAAAAAAAAAAGTTATAGAAAGTAGGTTTATTTCTCCTTAATGATTAAATACTAATTCTATTTCAAAATGCTGATTTACTATTCCTAGAATTTCTGTGTTGTGAATAATACCGATGTGTTTTCAATTTCCTAAGACATTAAGATTTGTGACATTTTCTCTTTCTTTGTTTTTTCTTATTTTGATAAACCTAGGGCACTATTTTAATTTCATGAAAATCATCAATTACTTGTACTGAGCTGGCAGTGTAGCTCAGTGGTACAGCATATGTGTATTTGCCTGTTTAATGCTCTGGGTTCCATCTTCAGCATTGCACAAAAAAAGAAAAAAGTATTCACGCTAAGTTAATTCACAGGTATCACAAAAGATGTAAGTATGAAACCAAAACTTTTAAATTTAGGAGCCCAATCAGGTAAGCAAACATACTTAGATTTTCATTTACTGGGAATAAATGCTTTTTACATGTAAGACTTTCAAAATTTTGCCTCATTTCTTTTATGATAGTGTCTATGTGGAATACTGCAGGTCAACAGCTAATTTACAGCAGTACTATGCTCTCAGTACTCATCCTCTTGCTGAATAACATTTTTGTTTGTTATTATTGCTACTATTATTACTATTATTGCATGGAAACACTATTATCTGAATACTCGTAAGGGCCAAACACTAACCTAGACCCTTTATATAATGGTATATTGTTAATCTTTACAATCATCTCAAAGAGGCTTATTAATTTCACTTGACTACTGAGAAAATGGGTTAAGAAGTATGCTTAGGATAATAAGCCAATAAGTGAAAGAACAAATTACAACCTCAACATGACTATTCCCAAACTCTTTGCATCTGCATTTCTGATCAAAGAATGACATATATTTTTTATACTTCTCTTTCCTGTGATATGATCTTCTTCAGTTCACCTCATATATGAGAATGATGAAGTAAGTATAGTTCTTCACAGATAAATGCTAGTCTCACAGGAGGTATACCAATTTCTTTACCTCATCTCTCTTATGTCTCCCACATCTAAGCCAATAACTGCATAATTATATGTATTCCAGTATGGAAAGAGATGAAATTATAGAAAAGTTAAAAAAACAAGTTTATGAATTACTCAAAAGCACTGCTAAGTTATGACAAATTATACTTTACATTTAACCCCTCATGTTTTTTACATGGGGAATAGAAGATGAAAGATATTACACGTGCCTTTACCTATGGCAAAAATAGCAGAATATAAATCTCAACCCATACTAACATTATATAATGATACTTTTAACGAGAAAAAAGATCACTTCATGATGTCTCGGGGTTTTTGCAACACTTGTCTCTAAACATAGAGATTACACGCTCTCACGTTATAAGAAGGAAAACATCAGTATGATGAAATAATGTTTTCAAAAGATGAAACCCTATGGCTGGGCAGAAGCTCAGGGTTAGAGCATGGCTTAGCATGCAGAAGGCCTTAGGTTTAATCTCTACCACCAAAACAAACAAAAATGAAGAAAAATGGAAATAAAAGTCATCTCACATCTTTTTTCTAATAAAATTTATTGAACCTTAAAGACATATATATTTCTTTTTTTTTAAACTTTATTTTAATGGTACATTTTCAATATACATATTGATAACATTCATCATAGGGGATTTGTACCTGTACATGATATACCTTGTTGCTTCTTTTTTTCCCGTTCCCCTCCCCTCACCCCTTCCTCCCTCCCTATTTACAAAAGCTTTGTTTCCATTTTTTCCTTCCATTGACATATATATTTCTACTTAAAGAAGAAAAACAATCAGTTTGTGAAACATTTTTTTTGCTGATGGCACTGGGGATTGAACTCATGGCCTTCACACTGAACCATGTCTCCAGGCATTTTTCATTGAGATGGTCTTGATAACGCACTCAAGCTTAGCTTGAACTTGAGATCCTTCTGCCTCAGTCTCCCAGAGTGCTCAGACTGCAGGCATGGGCCACCACATCTGGCTAACAATTGTTTTTAATAGAAGAAATACTCTGAAAGGGCTTCTGTAACTAATCAATCATCTTAGTTTCCTGAATATAGGGCAAGTATAAACATATTTCTAGAAGGAATACTTTCCAGAAATTATTACCTTGCTTTCTGTTATGGATACTTTTATTATTTATCAAAACATCAGTGTTAAATATTAACAGTTCATGTAAACACTTGTGAGGGTAAATTAAATTCTTCAGGGTTCATGACTAGTGAAAATTAATAGGAGAATACCAGTTACTGCTGTCTGAAACTCTTAAGGAACAAAACAAATTTCTTTTCTTTTTTAAACCTGTGACTAAATCAATAGTCTAATCAATAGCTACAAAAGAAATTAATTAGGTTGTTTAAAGTCTTCTAAACTATTTCAAATGCCGAACATGGTGGCGTGTGCCTGTAATCTCAGCACTCAGGAGGCTGAGGCAGGAGGATTACCGAAAGTTTGAGGCCAGCCTGGGGTACGTAGCAAGTTCAAGGGCAATGACAGTGCGTTCAGAACTAAACATGAGACTCTGTCTCAAAAACAAACAACAACAAAAAACTATCAAAATGCAAAACAGTAAATTATCTTTAATTGGCAATAGACAAAATGGAATTTGGGGAGATAGATATGTAAGATTTTTGTTTGTTTGTTTGTTTGTTTTTTATTTTTGTACCGGGAGTCGAACTCAGGGCCTCATGCTTGCGAGGCAAACACTCTAACCACTGAGCTAAATCCCCAGCAAGATTTTTTTTAAGAGATGGGGTCTTGCTATGCTGCTTGCCCAGTCTCAAACCTCCGAGGGTGAAGTGATCCTCCTTCCCGTTCCTTGGTCTCCCAAGTAGCTGGATCTTATGGGCACATATCACCACACCCATCTAGAAGCTGATTTTTAAATTCTTTCCTATGGTTTTCAAGTCAAAAGGTCTAGTCCTGGCTTTCTACAGGTCACGAAATTCTCAGTATATCAGAATACCCCTATAATTATTTTGAAAGAAAGAATAAAGAAGGAGTTGCTTTAAATGGGTGTGACAGGGTGTTAAGTTTTTACGAGCATGTTAAAAATATAAAACACATTTTAGCAGAGCATCAAATTTTGCTCAGCTACTTCTGAGATATTTCTTTTGAGTTTATAAACATCTGTCCTACTCCATTTCAAAGTAATGTAAATTGACAATTTTAAAAATACTTGAGGCAATTTTGTACAAATTTACAAAGAAGAGCCGTTAAAGCAGAAATGATGTCTCCTAGGTATATAAGAGCTGCAGTTCTAGAATTATAAAAAAATTCCATATAAACCTTACACATACTAAAATTTTCATTATTTGAAAACACAGTGAATATCACACTAATTTTGTGGTATCAGATGCCTAAAAACAATTGTAAGAGTACCTAAAATATTCAAAAAATACAAAATTCAGTCAAGTGTATTTGGTTAAAAAAATTAGATACAGTTCTTCGAAAGGGTAGAGCAGTGATGGCGAACATTTTAGAGCTTTCAACAACAAACAGCAGGCAGTGGCACACAGGCACGCATGCCATTGGTGGCCTAGAGATTCATGGTGCTTCATCATATGTTTAATTTCAATACATTCCTTTATATGTTCCCAGAAATATTTTGGAAAAAATTTAAAAGAATCACCAACACTTACCTCAAAAATAAAAAGTATAGCATCCAATTCCTCTCTTTGAGACTTGTGACCTAAAATATTTTTACAGAAAAATATTTTAAAGCATACCACTTTATATTCATTGTTAATAATCATACTTCATGAGGTTAAAATACTGAAGCACTGAAGGGTTTTTTTTCAGTGATTTTTTTAGTAAATGTTTAACATGTTCACGACAGGGCCACACACACGACTGTCCCATGCCACCCTATGGAAGAGTCATACATGTAACACTGGTTTTTAAGCCAGAGTAATGTTTTAAAGCATATTCTGTTTGTTGTATAGAAAGTATTTTAATGTCTCTCTACTCTTCTGACTAGGTTCTATGTTTGGGACTATATCTTAAATAGTACAGTACATGCTTAGTATGTATGAGGCTCTGAATTCAATCCTTATTGCAGGTACACACGTGTACACACACATACACACACACACACACACGTACACACATACAATTAGGTTATACATAGTTATGTCTAAAAACAAATTATGATACACTGAGAAATTTAAATGTACTCTGCAGATTAAAATATAAAAATGACTGTTCAAACATGCCCAGGGCAGAAAAAAGAAAGTAGTTGAGAAAACAAATAAATCTGAGAAGAAAAAAAGTCAATCATCTGAGCCTTCACAAATTGTTAAGGGTAGTAATACTAATCCATTAATTTTCTCTCAAATTCATGTTATTGGACCTATGATGATAGTGGGAAAGGAATATCAAAGAGCTGTCTGATGAAAAGAAATGAAAGAATCCTAAATCTCTAATGTCTAAGAGCCCTTTTAATGTTTATGACAATTACTGGAAACACTGACATCACCCAAAATACATGTTAACATCTTACTTACCCTTCTGCTTAAGACTAGCTTCAATAGTCACAAAATTTTCAAAGAACACATAATATATATGTGAAAAATGTTGGTCAAAAAATTGTTTAAGATCAATAGATTCTGCATTGTCTGAAAAAAAAAGAAAAAGTTTTTACTGATTACTATTTCTAAAAAGGTTAAATCACATTTAAGAAATATTCATCATGCCAAGTTTCTTTCAAAGTCAAAAAATTGCCCCAAATTCTATCCTAATATTTGAGATTTATATTTATGGCCAGGTATGCATATGCAACTATATACCAGTACATGGGCTATAGCCAATAGTCTAGGTGGATGGTCAGGGACTCCGAAGGAACATGATTGGAAAACTGGTAACAAAGACATGGGGAAGAGATATGAGATCTCTCCATATGGGCATAAGATGTGAAGATATTTATGTTCCACACAAATGCTCAACCAAAAGGTCATCTCAGCAGAAAAGGACTTTAATAATCAAGTGGATGGGATGTCTCTTCTATAGATAGTAGTTAACCTCTTTCCCCAACCACCCATATCACTGGGATCATGGACAAAATGGCCACGGCGTCACGGATGGAGGTTATTTATGGGCTCAACACGGGCTTCCACTCACAAAAGCTAACCTGACTACAGCCACTGCTAAGTGCCCAACCTGCCAGCAGCAGAGACTAGTGCTGAGCCCTTGCTATAGCACCATTTCCCAGGGTGATCCACCTGAGACCTGGGGACATGCTGATTATATTGAACTGTTTCCATCAGGGAAAGGCAGCACTTTGTCCTTACTGGAATAATACCTATTCTGGGTATGAATTTGCTTCTCCTGCATGTAATGCTTCTGTCAACCATCCATGGGGATTGGGAATTTAGCTCAAGTGGTAGAACACTTGCCTAGCAAGCACAAAGGCCTGAGTTCAATCCTCAGCAGCAAAAAACAAACAAACAAACAAACGAACAAACAAAACAAAACAAAACTACCATCCATAGACTTACAAAATGCCTTACCCATCATCACTGTATTCCACACAAAGTTAGGAATTGAAATGTAATGGCCTTTTGAAGATACAGTTACAGGCACAAGCTAGGTAGCAATTCCTTGTAGGGCTGGGGCAAGGTTCTCCCATAACCAGAATTCATGGGTTCAGGAATCAAGGGGTGGAAATGAAAATGGTACCACTCAACATTATCAATGGTGACCCAATGACAAATTTTTTGCTCCTAGTTCCCATGACCTTATGTTTCCCTAGCCTAGAAATCTTAGTTCCAGAGGGAAAAGGCTTCTAACCAAGAAGCACAACAATGATTCTATTGCACTGGAAGCTAAGACTTCTGCTTGGCCATTTCTGGATATTCATACCTCTAATTCAACATGGTAAAAAAAGGTGTTATGGTGTTGATGGGGGTGACTGATATAGACTACCAAGGGGAAATTGTGCTACTATTCCACAAATGGAGGTAAAGAAGAATATGTTTAGTGTGTAGATCCCCTTAAGACAACACCTAGTATTACCATGCCCTGGTATTAAGATCAATGAAAAACTAGAACAATGCAGTGCAGGCAGGATAATAAATGGCCTAGCCCTTAAGGAATGAAGGTTGGAGGTAAGCCCACCAGGTAAAGAACCAAGACTCACACAGAAGTGTTTGCTGAAGGCCAAGGGGATACAGAAGGGTAGTAGAAGGCAATTAGAAAGTACCAGCTATGACCACATGACCAGTTACACAAAACAAGCATTGTGTTAAGTATTTCTTTTCTATTTTTTGCATATATATATATATAAAACATACATATAAATACAGACACACATTTGTTTTCTTTCTTTGTATTCCTATACTGTACAACATTAATTGACTTAATCTCAGTTTTTAAGTATTGGTAAATCTACATTACAATATTTAAGTTATGGAATGTCAGAAGAGTAAGTATCACCTGAAGAAAAAACTGCCTCTTATTCTGTGAAATGACTAAGTATGTTTCTGATTCTACACAGGATAGTGTTGCATCACATTAGGCAGAATTATGAACTTGCTATTGTGTTTATTTGGAGATTAAGTATTGTTTAAGGAGGTGTGTTTGGTTGACAAATTGGTAAGTGGCAGAATGTTACGAGTAATTATGACTGTCAACTTGACTGGATTAAGAAAAGATACTCAAATAAATTTTATTACAAAATCGTAAATTATTTTTACTTCATTGTGTTCATTTTGTATCTTGAAAATTTTATCAGTGGAAAAGACTGTATAACCTACTGATAAAATAGCACTGCTTCATCTTGCCTGGAATTACAATTTCCACATTTATTCCTGTCTGTAACATTTGCACTTAATATTTTTCCCAGAACTTGAAAGAATAATGGCTCAGACAACCTGAATACTCTTATACGGTAGATGCTCATCTAAGTGCTCTACAGAAATTCATACCTATAGTTCTCAGAGCAACACTACGAAATAAGCATCATTCCTATCTCTATTTCACACAGGAGGAAATAGAGAGTCTAAGCAACTTAGCTAGTAAGAAGTAAAGTCAAAATTTACTTTACTTCTACTTTACTTTAGAAGTAAAGTCAAAAAACACTAGACACCCTGAATCTAGTGTCTACACTCTTAATTTTTACTCTATTCAGACTTCAGTGTAATATATCATAAGAACACTAGAATTTCTGTATTATCCACCAGTAATATAAGGATAATAGTCATCAGACACTAGTTAAATATATTTTATAGAATTCCAAAATAAAAATATATACAACTGATAAACAAGGAAACTGTTATTTTCTCACAGAATAGTTTAAAATTAGAATGAAATAGGCTGCTGTAATTACATTTAAATTTCCTAAATCAATGCTTCAAACACAATGGTCACTGACAAAGAAAACAAGAATAGTAACAAAGCAAAATAAAAAAAACAAAAGCAAACATGAGTCCCCAAATTCTGCAGTATACGAGCCAAGATATTCTCCTAATTTCCTTCCCATATGGCGTATTAACAAAGCCTGGAAACTGCATACTTGTTAATGTTAATAAAAAATAATGGATAAAAATTATGCTAATTTTTTCACTCTATGTCTACCTGTAAAGGACATGTTATTTAAAAACCCTTATAAAACATTTTTATCATCAATTCACAAAATTTACATGGTGGGGGAAGAAACACAATATGGGTCAAGTGTAAGAGAGTTCCACTTCTTTCAAAACAACCCTCCAGAACGGTACCACAGAAGAAAGCAAATAGAAAAGGAAGAAATCCAGAAAGAGAGACTATGGGAGAAAAAGTCAACCAATTTAAAACCCCAATACCAAATTCCATCCTTTCCAAAGAGGTTCCCTTAACCTATTTAGTTTCTCTTTCTGAACACTTCCACTACTTTTAGTGAGTGAGTCCTAATTATGTCATATGAGCTGGTATTATCCTCCTACAGGTACAGCATAGTCAAAGCATGTCAAACTTCTTTTATAATACTTTAAAATTGTAATCTAGGGGATATGTTTTGCATAGCACTGAGCTTATGGTCAGTGTATTAAAGAAAAACTTTTGTTTCGTTTGCAAGTATTTGTGAACTAGTATTTCGTTAAAGAAACTAAAACAAAGAAAAAACCTAAGTATTTTATCATAAATACAAATTGAGATTTCTGAGATTTAAAAAACTGATGCAGACTTAGGAATGCTTAGATCTTTGGGAATACTAACTTTAGTAAAATAATTCTAGACATTTAGTTTCCACAAATGAAATTTCTATTTGGGCTCTTTTTATGGTTGAGCTTTGAAAATCCAATTGGAATACTTTATTTTTACTACATCTTTTTATGAAGACATTTAAGCACTATAACACATGTAATTAAGAATTTCAAAGGTCAGAAGTCAGTTTTCCTGACTTTAAAGTTCAGATATTTAATACTTCTCTTTAAAAAAGTTATTACATAACTCAATCTGAAAGATTGAATTCAACAAATTTTGTAGTATTATCATTCTTCTTCATTCATTAAAAAAATTTATAATGGTCTCTCAAGTGGTGACATCATAATACACTAACCTGAAGATATATCACAAGCAACCTGTTTCTAACCATAAAGTACCAAGCACTGCAAATTACTGGCTTAACATAATTAATAATAACAAGGATGGATCCAACCATTGTGGATAGTCTTAACACAAACCACCTTTCACACCAAACACAGAAATGCTGGAGAAAAATAAGTAATATAAGTAATTTATACATAGTAACAAGCTGGGGGTGGTGAAGAAAAGAGGACAGGAGGCAGCAGGATGGAGGAAAAGGGGCACAGGAAAAAAAGAATATAGTATGCAACTAAAATTCTGAGTAACCATAAAGAGTACCAGCAGAATGTATAACTTCTAAGTATTAAAACAGCGGTGGGAAACCTATGGCACACAGGCTGTATCACTGAAAGCTCTAAAAGGTTCACCATCACTGTATTAGAGGGGAAAAAAAGGCACAGAAAGGTTTCTCAATCTAACAGAAACAGGTAAAGAACAGCACCGAAAAAGTGAATACAGTAACACAGAAAGACACAAAAATGCCAAAAAAACAAGTTACTAGGCTAACTCTCCAATTAAGACAGCTGTAATCATAGTGGATTTAAAAACACACACAAAAATCAAGCTACAAAATATTTCTCAAAATCCATACAAGCAAATTTAAAATAAAAAATGACTAAAGTAACTACCTGGGAGGCTGAGGTAGGAGAATCAAAAGTTCAAGGCCAGCCTGCATAGCCAAGCAAGACTCTATATCAAAATTAAAAAACAGGGCTGGGATACTGCTCAGTGCTCCCCGGGTTCAATATCACTAATACATACTGCCAAAAAAAAAAAAATAAATAAAGAAGATGATGAAAAAAAAAAGAGAAGAAAAAAAGGTTAAAGTGACAAAATATATAATTTAGGTCCTACCCAAAAATACCCATGTTGCTTCTTCAATAAAGCACAAATTAGGCATTAACAGGCAAGAACTGCTAGAATTAATGAGGGTCAATATTACTTTGACAAAAAGCTCTGTCTACAAAGGAAGCTTCAAGTAAAGATTTTCATACACAATTTCAAAATATAAAAAACAAAAGCCAACAGAATTCTAAGGAGAAAATAGTCCATGAAAAAGTATGGTGGACTTTAATATATCTGTCTCAAATGTCTAACAGGTTAAGATTTTAACTTAGCAGGGCTAAAACTAGTAGTATGTATATGAAAGACGTGAACACCACAAGTAGCCTTTCACACACAAAACTCTAAATCCAACACTTAGAGAATATCCTTTTCATGCAAAAGTGAAATATTAACAAAAACTGAATACAGATAAAAACTAGGCACAGTACCAAGAATAACACAGTACCTACTACACTCTAACCAAAATAAAGTAAAATTAAACATTACTAAACCCCTCCAAAAGAACTTTAGGAATAAATGTTAGAAATAAAAAGAATGTTTACAGATGTTAGCGAATGTTCAAAAACGAGCATACATGACAGTCCCAGGCATTCACAAAGGCCAGGATGAGTGCCTATTCCCATTAGATAGATTAGAAAACTCACAATCATGGACCATTTGGGTACAATACTGAAGGAGGTCAATAGTGGAAATAATTGGCCCTAGACTCATCTGTACTACAGAGCCACCTAATACAAAAGCAAGATGCAAAGGGATCAAACTGTTTCCAAATAACTTCACTAAGGATAAAAGCTCAAGAAAGGGGTAGGAGATTTAGCTCAGTGGTAGATCACTTGCCTGACAAGTGCAAGGCCCTGAGTTAGATCCCCAGCGCCACTCCAAAAGAAAACCTCAAGAAAAATTTTAGATATATCAAATAACCATAACTCAACAAGGTATACTATCAGTTTTTATCTAGTACTGTACATAATTAAAGATTGAGAAATTCCAAGAAAGGAAAATGTAACTAATAATGAAGAGAATAATTAGGATATCAAATTCAAACTAGAACTGACACAGATGTCAGAATGAGCAGGAAAAAGTAGGAAAATAGTTATAATTGTATCCCATATATCCAGAAAGTTAAGGATGGAAGATACAATATAATAGATCCAAATCAATGTCTATGGATTAAACACTAGTAATCTGTGGTGAACAATAAACTAGTTATAATTAACAAGAGATTAATGTTTTAGAAAAGATAAATTAAGCTGGGCCTATAATCCCAACTACTTGGGAGTCTGAGCCAGAAGGACCGGCTGGAGATGTAGCTCACTGGCATGGTACCACTGGGTTTAACATCCAAAAAATAAAAAATAAAAAATGAAAAAGACACTCGAAACCACACACATAGGGGAAAAGAATCCCCCATTTTGAAAAGCACATAAATGAACTATGAGTCAAGTAGTCTAATAAAAGAGTACTTGAAATCCTTCAGACAGAGGGAAAGCAAAAAAAAAACAAAAAAGTTTGAGGACATGATAGCCAAAATTTTCCAAGCATGATGAAAATCACAAATCCACAAAATTCAACAACTTCAAGAATAAGAAACATTAAGAAAACTTCACCAATGCACATTATAATCAAATTGCTCAAAATAAATGAGACAATCTCAAAAGCAGCCAGAGAAAAACATATATTAAAAATAGAGTAACTAGCAGGACATGGTGGTGCACACCTGTAAGCCCCACACTGGGGAGGCTGAGGCAGAAGCATCACTATGAGTTCAAGGCCAGCCTGAGCTACAAGGTAGCTCAAAAAAGTAGATGAAAAAAAATCACCCTATTTTTCTTTTCATGAAGTGTGTATACATTTTTTTGGCAGGCTCTGTATATTGACCCTCTTTAATTGCATAATTCTTGCCGATTAACACCTAATTTGTACTTTATTGAAGAATCAATATTGGTATTTTTGGTTTGGATCTAAATAATACATTTTGTCACTGAACTGTGAGTTCATGGCCAGCCTGAACACAGTGAGACCTTGTCTCAAAAAAAAAAAAAAGAGTAACTAAAATAAAGACATCTGGCTGGGGATTTAGCTCAGTGATTAGAGTGCTTGCCTTGCAAGCACAAGGGCCTGAGTTTGATCCCCGGCACCACGAAAAAAAATAAATAAATAAAATAAAATAAAATAAAGACATCTGATTTCTCACAAGAATGCAACAAAAGTTGGGCATTTAGCTTAAGTCGTAGAGTGTGCTTGCTTAGCAAGTGCAAGGCCCTGAGTTCGATCCCCAGCACCAAAACAAAAAAACAAAAAACAACAAAAAACAAGAACGCAACAGTAGTTTTAAAGTACCTAAAGGAAAAAAAATATGCTAGAGCCTTATGTGTAGTAAAAAATCTTTCAAAAACAAGGGGAAACTAAAGGACATTTGCAGATATACAAAATCTGAAAGAATTCATCACCAGCAGACCCACATACTATGGAAATGAAAAAGCCCTTCAGGGGTTGGAGATTTAGCTCAGTGGTACAGCACTTGGCTAGCAAGCACAAGGCCCTGAGTTTGAGCCCCAGTACCCCCCCAAAAAAACAAAAAAACAAAACAAAACAAAAAAAACCCCTTCAGCAGAAAGAACTATCCGGAACATGATCCATAAGGAATGAAGAATACTGACATGGCAAAAATAAGGGTAAACATACAGGTCTTTACCTTGCTACTAAAAACTTTTTCAAAGATAACTGATTGTTTAAACAAAAATAATAATGCATTATGGAGTTTATAACATCTATAAAAGACGCATGGAAGCAAAAGCATAAAGGAAGGAGAAATGGAAGAATCCTATTATAAAGTTCCTATGCTACAGAAATTACCTTCCTCATTGACCTGCTTAAAATACTTTGAGGTTTACCATCAGATGGAGAATAAAAGCCCAAGCTCTTTGATATAACATATTAGCCAAAACTTTCTTCCCTAATTTCCCACCATCTTGTCCACTGTCCACTACACAGTAAGGCACCAGTCGAGGCACATTTGTACAATGGAATATGTAACCACTAAAAATGTTCGTAAAAGAACATTATAATGAAATTTTAAAAGGCTAGTAAGTAGTAAGTAAGCGTTGAAAAAGCAATGCAAGGGGCTGGCGCACTGCCCCTGTAATCCCGGCACCTGGGAGGCTGACACAGAAGATCACTGCAAGTTTGAGACCACCCTAGGCTACACAGTGAGTTCAAGGCCAGCCTGCACTACAAAGCAAGACCGTATCTCAATCCCTCTCCCAAGAAAGAAAGAGAGAAAAAAGCAAAACAGCCAGGCATGGTGGTGCACGTCTGTAATCCCAGCATTCAGGAGGCTAAGGCAGGAGGATTGCCATGAATTCAAGGGCAGCCTGAACTAGTGAGGCCCTGTCTCAAAAAGAAAGCAAAGCAGAAGTAAACAGTGTCAGTGGAGATAGTATCAGGGTAATAGGGGCCTCTGAACAACTCTATAAAAGCAAGTAAACAAAGGCAAAGATAGTCAAAATCATCTTTTATCGAAATGTGGAAATTAATCAAAGACTTAGAATAACCAAGGACTTTCCATCCCTCCTTCCCTTTCCCGTTCCATAGCAGCTTTGACAACTAAGATCCCAGGATTGTAGTGAAAACTAGCAGCCTAGCCAGCTACTAAAGAAATAAGAATAAGATTGGTGCTTTTTCATCATCTCAATCTCAGAAAACTGTCATTATCTGACTAGTCTAGCTAGCTCCTAGGAACACCCCCTTGGAAAGCTTCTCTTTCCTTGACTTAACTCAAAGCTGGCCCACATGGCAGCCTTTTTCCTAGGATCTTTCCTCCAAAACAGAAGGTGGCAATTTTAACATCACACTTGCCTGTGTCAGTGATCACTAAAGATGCAAACAAGAAGCTAACCAAAAAACCCTAAGAGGAAAAACTGGAGAGTGCAATATTAATAGGGGACTTGGAAAAGCTCTGACAAATTCCTGGGAATGTGTAAGTTCACACACGTGCCTAAAGCTGCAAGCAAACTCAGGAAAGACTGGAGAAGGCTCTCAACTCTAATCTTGGCTGACCTTAAAACAAGAAGGAGGGCCGAGGAAGAACTGTAAACTGTCTAGTTGAACCCAGAATAAACGGAGTCCTTTGGCAAAGAATGGGAGACTTACTCATGATGTGCTCGTAAGGAAATCTCTACGAGCTGACCACTAAGCTGAATGAGTAAAAATTTTAGTGCTCATATAAAATACCGTAAAATTTATTTCAATAAAGTTATTAAAGGGAGAAATATCAACAACCACAAGCAGAGACAACATATCCTGGGTAGAAGAGAAAATCAGGTTTCCAAAGTTAACACTCTGTTTAAAAAGTCAAGTTTTTAACAAAAAATTTGTGAGACAAAGATCTGAAAAGTGTAACAATTAAAATAAAAAAATTAACTGATTGGCTGGGGATTTAGCTCAGTGGCTAAAGTGCGTACCAAGCACAAGGCCCCAAGTTCGATCCCTGGCACCAAAAAAAAAAAAATCAGCCAACCCAAAGACTGCTTTATTAAAATTATGAGGTCTGAGGAACTGAGTTAAAAACAATGAAGAGCCAGGCGTGGTGGTGCACACCTATAATCCGAGTACTCTGGAGGCTCAGGCAGGAGGACTGCTCTGAGTTCAAGGCCAGCCTGGACTACATGGCGAGACTGTGTCTCAAAAAACTATTTAAAAAAAAAAATGAAGAAAAATAAACAGAGCCTCAGAAACTTGTGGGTCACCATCAAGTTCACCAACACATGCATAATGAGACACTCAAATGGTAAGAAAAGAGAAAAAGGATGTTATGGTTTAGATCAAGAATGACCCCCAAACTCTCATGTATGCAGAGGCAGAGCTGCGGAAGGTGACTGAATCGCACGGTGCTATTAAGAGGTAAGGTCTGGTTGGAAGAGGCGGGTCACTGGGGCCCTGACCTGAAGGGTGTACCTCCCTCCCCAGCTCTGCCTTCTCTCTCAGCTTCCCAGCCATGTAGTGCACAGCTTTCCTCCACCACACTCTTCCCCCATACTTTTCTATATTGGAGCTGGCTGACCAGGGAGCATAACCAGGACAAAGATAAATCTCTCCTTTTAAATTGTGGACATAGGGTATTGTGCCCCAGTGACAAGAAAGTGACTAAAGAGAAAGAAAGTAATAATGGCTGAAACCTCCAATCTGATGAAAAACATCTATTCACATATTCTAGAAACTGAATAAAGTCTAAGTAGTACAAAATTCTTTATTTTATTATGTGTCTAGATGCGGGTCTGGATACATCCAACTACATGTAAAAGTTTACAGATACATCTAGACACACTGTAATAAAACTGTCTAAAGACAAAGAGACTATAATAAAGGCAATAACAGGTAACTAACACATCACTTAATAAGGATGTCTCAATAAAAGCTGATTTCTCATTAGAAACATGAAGACCAGAGGAAGTGAAATGATAGAGGCAAATAGTAGAAAGACAAAGATTAACAACCAGGAATTCTACATCTAGCAAGCTTATGCTTCAAAAATTAAAGAGAAATTAAGTTATCCTCCCCTACATAAACAAAGATACAAAGAATTTGTTGCTAGTAGGTCTTACCTGAAAGAAAAGCTAAAGGGAGTTCATCTAGCTGAAGTGAAAAAATAATAGACAGACTGAAGTGAAAGAAAACAGTTCAAAACCACATGAAGAAGTAAGAATGTCTTAAAGGTAAGCACATAAGTAAATATAAAAGGCAGTTTAGATGTACTTGTCAGCCATTCTTACTCCATGTTAACTTAAAAGACAAATGCATCAAAGCAATAATTATAAATCTGTGATAATAAACATAAAATACACAGATACAACTTGTATGATAATAATGAGACAAAAGAGGATGAGGAAATGGACGTATACAAAAGCAAGGTTTCTGCTTTAACAAAAATTAAACTAGTACTAATCCAAAATAGATTCTTGGGCTGGAGATTTAGCTCAGCGGTTAGAGTGCTTGCCTTGCAAGCACAAGGCTCTGAGTTCAATCCCCAGCACCAAAAAACAAAAACAAAAACAAAAAGGTTGTTATAAAGATATTAAATATAATCCCTATAAACACCACTAACAAAATAAGAAAAAGTTATATTAAAAAGCTGGGTGTATCTCCCTCCTCAACTCTGCCTTCTTTCTGCCAGGAGTTGGAGACCAGCCTGGACTACATAGTGAGTTCAAGGGCAGCCTGAATTACACAGCGAGACACCGTCTCAAAAAAAAAAAAAAAAAAAGACCTCTGATCAATGAGAAAATGTTAAGAACATTATAATGCAACCAGATCTAATCAGATTTATTGAACATTCCACTCAACAACAAAAGAGAATACACATTCTTTTCAAGTACATATGGAATATTGTCCGGGATAAACTATGTACCAGGCCACAAAACAAGCATTAATAAATAAATTTAAAAGTCCTTAGACAGTAGTGCACGGCTGTAATTCTAACTAATCAGGAGGCTGAAGCAGGAGTATTACATTATGAAAGCAGCTAGACACAAAATGAAACATATTTCATATTTTTTTTATTCTATACATGTAACATCCAGAATAGTCAACCAAACAGATGCAAAGTAGTAAAGAGCGGGTAGTACTGGGAAAGGAAGAGTGACTACTAATAGGTACAAGTTTCTGTTTTGTTTTTCTTATTTTGCTGTTCCCTCTTAGCTCTTCCAATGTTGAACTCTTTGCTGGGCATGGTGGTTCATGCCTATAATTCCAGCACCTCAGCAGGCTGAGGCAGAAGTTTCCAGGCAAGTCTGAGGCCAGCCTGGGCTACATAGTGAGTCCAAGGCCAGTCTGGACTACATAGAGAGACCTTGTCTCAAAACAAAACAAAACAATATTTAACTCTTCGCCATCCCAATTTTTGCAAACTGACAGATGCTACCTGGCTAAATGATGAGAGCTAAACTTTCTTGGATAGTCTAAAAAGAATCACTCTGAAAATAAGTAGAGTTAATGGCCATTATACTGAAAAAGCAAATTTTTTCTAAGTCTAGAAATTACAAATTGTTGTATCACCAAGTTTCTGATGTTTACTCCAAAGAAATGAATTACCTTCTCTTTTCTGAAGATGAGCTAGTCATTAGTGTACCACTATTATATAACATAAAATATAACTTTTTAAATTAAGTAGTCAGACAATAGGAGAATAATCAAAATATAGTCCTACTAATATTCTACACCCAGTTCTACAAATCTAAAATAGGTAAATTTTTTTTTTTTTTTGTGCTGGGGGTCAAACTCACGGCCTTGTGCTTGCAAAGCAAGCACTCTAACCACTGAGCTAAATCTCCAGCCAAAAATAGGTAATTTCTTAATTCCCTAAAACTTATAACATTATTTTGGATGCTGAAAAAATTAAACACGTGCTATCTTCAAGCTTAAATCTAAAAAGCCAACACTAATACAGATAGACATATTTATAAACATTAGGTTTTCACACAATGCAATTAATTTAAATAATGAACGAGTAAATGGGATTATTATGTATCAGAAAATATACTATACTGAGAAAGAGAAATATTGTTACATTAGGAAAGGAAATATATTTTAAAATAATAGAGGAAAAAAGAGAAAAAATAAAACAATAGAGGATAAATGCAAAGTAAGTCATGCTGGGGAAGTTAGTTCTAAACACATTGGATAGGCTGTGCTTCTCAAACTATCATGAAGGGCCAATTTTTTGTTTTTTTAATTCCAATTCATCACCGACCACTGCTTTATAATAAATGAATTAATAAAAAAGCAAAAAGCATCTGTGACTAGTCTATATCCCATTCGATAACACAAGTCCCACTAATTACTTGCTTGGTTTTCACAGTATAGTCAAACTGAACTTACATAGTTAACCTGTATACTTAAATTGTAATAAACATTTATTTCTAACTTCTACACTGAACTTGTAATAAGCAGTAAACCACCATCAGTCTGCAGACTATGCTTTGTGTAACAGAAGAATTGGCTATGGGAAGGAATGACACAGTTTCAGCGTAGACTGACTAGTTTTGATAGGTACTAAAGTGAGAGATCTATTCCTGCTATGTATTTTCTGTATGAAATCAACGAAAGTAGGATTTCAAAAAGTAGAATGATGTACCCAAAAAAGTGCCATCATCTCCTCTTCCTGAATCCTCATTAAAAACTCATGAAGTGGAGCTGAGGATTTAGCTTAGTGGCAGAACACTTGGCTAGTAAGTGCAAGGTCCTGAGTTAGATTCTGCAGCACCAAAACCAAAACAAAACAAAACAAAACAAAACAAAACCTCATGAAGTATTTCTCCACAGTATCTCCCACAATATCCATTCATTTCTATTCACTGCATTGCTAACTCAAAATTTTGAGGCTGAAGCCTGATATCTCTAGGTTTTATGAGTGCAGAAGACTACTTTCTTCTACTTTTCTGCATTCATGTCTATTCTCTTACCATTACTTTTACCCAAACACCTCTTCCTTCACTTCTAGCCATTGAAATTGTAATTATCTTTTAAGATATAGCTCAAATGTCCCAATCACAGGAGGATCAAGAATTCAATATAAGAGTGGGGTACACAGTGAATTCTGGGCCAGCTTGGGCTACACAGCAAGGCATACATTCTCTCCTTTACACAGAATACATGTTTTACATTTGATATCTGATTCTTTAACGATACCATCAACTCCTTTAGTCCTCTGCAGTTACCTAAAGTTAAATGGTTGATCAGATATGTCATTTTTAGGTTTTCAAAGAAACAAACATAAGCATAGATGTTTTTCTAAAACACACTTGATAAGAAAGGACACATATATAAGTGTCTCAGAGTAACAATGCTCTAAGAACAGCTGATGGAAAAAAGGAAGATGATTGGGAACCTGAGAATTTACACAATAACAACAAATTTTGGAAACACAAACACAGCTCTCACCCTAGCAATTCTACTTTAGGTTTGAGAGAAGAAGTAAAGAGTAATAGTTGCTAAGTGACTTCCCTGAATTTATCTGAAATAAAAATACTAACAATAAGTTTTATTCCCATGCATTCATTCAATTCTCTTTTGTTTTTCTAACATGAAACTTTAGCATTTTTCTAATAGATTCATTTCTAATACACTAAAGACTACAGAATGTAGACTATCATCAAGATCATTCAGTAGTTTCTACTCAATTTATTCTTTAAGAACAAATTCTATTATTTGACTTTGAGAAAGTCACACATCTTGAATTCAGTTTTGTTTTCTGCATTTGCTGAGGATCAAACCCAGGATCTTTAACACACTAGGCAAGACTTCTACCACTGATCTACACCCCAGTTTTCTAATTTTATCACCTTTAATGTTCCAATTAAAATCCAAATACTGCTTCAAATTCTTCTATAAATTTTGTGGTTCAAATGCAGTTTTTTCATATAGTCTCCCAACCATATTTGAGGTGTTACTATCTTAATTTTACAGACAGGTAAAATGAAGATCAGAAGTGTTAAGTAAACAATATAGCTGAGATTAGAATCCAATCTTCTGACTCCCTCTACTGTTATCTCATTTCCAACATATATATGTAGTACTCAAGCTTCTTTAGGTATTAATTAATTACTATCTACTAATTACTATCTACCATATAAGGCTACTGTAGGAAGTGAAGTCAAAGTAATATATGTAAAAATGGTTGGTTTAGAGCCTATCAAGATTTGTGGTTAAAAATGTTAATTATTAATATATGGCTGCGGCTTCTACAAAAATGTTCACTCTTAAGAAAGAGATAAAAAATACTCTGCATTAATTTGAAAAAAAAATCAGCCTATTTGTTTGGGTATTATTAAGTTAATGGGAATGTAGTTCAGTAGTAGAATGTGTGCGCACCATGTACAATGTGCATGGTCCTTGGTTTAATCCCCAACACCAAAGGAAAAAAAAAACACCTAACATTCCCGAGAATCATACTCAAATGTAAGAAGATACACCCTGTAACTAAACTCTGAATCAATCCCTAATATTTACATTGGCTCAATTTTTCACTAGTTTAAATATAAATGTTGATACTTAACAGTAAACCTGCTTTCCAATTTACATTTCCTCAACAATGTACATTCCCATATATCTTGACAACATACTCCAGACTTGTTTCCAAGTTTTATGAATTTATAGCAGAGCATAAATTAAGGAAATTAGGCATGGTGGCACACACCTGTAATCTTAGTCTTCGGGGGATGAGGCAGGAGGAGTGCCACAAATTGGAGGCCACCCTGGGTTACATAATGAGTTCAAGGGTGGCCTGAACTGTATAGTGAGCCCTTGTCTCAAGAAACGAAAACAAAAACAAAACAAAACAAAAAGAAAAATGAAGGAAATTACCTCTTTTAAACATGCTGCAATTTTCTTCGTTTGTCACTTGTCTTATAATTCTGGGTTTTACTGTTAGAAATTTACAGTGTTTCACATAGGCAAATTTATCAAAGTTTCCTTGAAGATTTATTGTCATCACTAAATTTTTAAGGTTTTCCACTCCAATATTTTAAAACACTTGCTGATTTTTTTTCTTCCATTACTTTTAGGGTTTTATGAGTTATACCAAAAAATATGAACTACTTAGAATTTACCCTATTAAAGTAGTAATCTATAGATTTTTTAGAAGAGCACTGTTTCTTCTTAACGTTTAAACATTTCACGTATTGGTCATATGAGCTCCTTCTGTAGCAAACAAAATAATGGTCCTTTTTAAATGTAACAAGAATGTAATTGGTCTTGACTACACTAAAAAGATGTGCAAATCCTTCTTGGATAATATAAAACTTTAATTTGTAAACTTTAAAGAGTCTAAATAAATAAATGGAGACTTCCTTAGGATAGAAGATTACCTTGAAAAGGTTAACCTCCTCTAAATTAAATCTGTGGATTCAATGTAATCCAATTAAAAAGCCCAACCAAATCATTCATGGCATTTAACCAACTGATTCTCAAATTCATATGGAAGAACAAAAGGCCAATATAGCCAAGAGACTCGTATTACTTTTCTGTGATTGCTGTCAACAAATTATGGGTTGCAAATTCCGCGGCTTAGACATCATCAAAAATTTATTCTCTGGGCTGGGGGGTGTAGCTCAGTAGCAAAGCACTTGCTTGCCTAGCACACATGAGGCCACAGACTTGATCCTTAACACCACAAAGAAACAAACAAAAACTTATTCTCTCAAAGAGCTAAAGACCAGTCTGGAATAAGTATCACTGGGCCAAAATCTGGCTGAACTCTTTCATCTGGAAGGGATACTTCCAAACTCACTGTACAAGGTCAGCATCACCATGATACCAAAGCAGACAAGAATCCCCAAAAAAGAAAACTATAGACCAGTATCCTTGATGAACTTAATGCAAAAGTTCTTAATAAAGTACTCAAAAACAAATTTCAACAACACATTAAAAAGATTATACACCAGTACTGAGTTTCATTCCAGGGATGCAGGTATGGTTCAACATATGCAAAGCAATAAATGTTATAAACCCATAAACAGACTCGAGGATAAAAATCACATGATCATTTCAAATGATGCAGGAAGAACCTTCAACAAAATTCAATATCCATTCATAATAAAAGCCCTGAAGGAACTAGATATTGGAGCATATCTCCATATAGACAAGGCCATATATGACAAACCAACGGTCAACATCATTTTGAATGGGGGAAAACTGAAAGCATTTCCTCTAAAATCAGGAAACAGGCAAGGATGTTCACTCTCATCATCCCTATTCAATATAGTACTTGAAATTTAAACTTGAGGAATTAGGCAACAGAAAGAAATAAGAGGAAGTCAGATCCCATACTTAAAAGATCCTAAAGACTCCACCAAGTTGACTTTTAGAGTTGATAAACAAAGTCAGCAAAGTAGCAAGATATAAAATAAATACTAAAAAAATAAATAGATCCTAAAGACTCCACCAAGTTGACTTTTAGAGTTGATAAACAAAGTCAGCAAAGTAGCAAGATATAAAATAAATACTAAAAAAATAAATAGCTTGTCTATACACCAACAGTGGACTGCTGAGAAAGAAATGAGGAAACAATTCCATTCACGATAGAAAAACAATTCCATTCTGTTTTAGTTACTTTCCTCTCGTTGTTGGGACAGAATACTTGACACCCAAAGTCAGGGGAAGAAAGGTTTATTAGCTTATAGTCTGCAGAGGTTTCAGTCTATAGTCCGCTGGGTCTGAGGCAGGGCGGCATAGCAAGAGGCAGGGCGGGCCGGCGGCCAACCGTTTGGCAGCAAAGTAAAGTGAGGAAATGCAAGGAATGTATGCAAATAAGCAATGCAAACAAGCAGCTAATTAGTCTCTTCCTGTATCTTTTATCTAGGCTACCTGTCTCCAGGGTGGCCCGCACTCCCACCCCCAAACTCAGTCTCACATCCTTGATCCCAGCAGAAAGATGCCAAACCCATCAATGGATCAATTTAGTAATCACACACTCTAGATCCAGCTATCTCTTACCACATGAGGCTTTGGGGGGACATCTAGACACAAACCATAACACATTCCAATTCAAAATAAATACCTAGGGATCAGTGTAACCAAAGAGGTAAAACAGGTCTACAATGAAAATTTCAGAAGAAATTGAAGATGACACTAAAGGATGAAAAGACTTCCTATGTTCATGAATCGGCGTAATAGTTTAAATGGCTAATTAGCAGAAATGATCTACAGATTCAATGCAATCCTTCAAAATTCCAATGATATTCTCCACAGAACTAGAAAATCCTAAAATTAATATGGAAACATAATAGATCCAGAAGAGCCAAACAATTCCAAGAAAGGGAAGAAAAAAAAAAAGCAAAGGTGGAGGCATCACAATACCCAAGTATTTCATATTATACTACAAAGCCTTAGTAACAAAAATAGCACAGTACTGGTACAAAAAATAAGACACACAGACAAATGGAACAGAATAGAAGACACAGAAACAAGCCTATGCAACTACAGCCATCTGATTTTGAACAAGGAGCCAAAAATATACAATGAAGAAATGAAAACCTCTTTAATAAATGGTTCTGGAAGAAATGGACATCCACTTGCAGAAGAGTGAAACCAGATTCCTATCTCTCACTCTGTACAAAAATCAATTCACAATGGCTCAAAGACCTAGGTATAAGGACTGAAATTCTGAAAATGCTAAAAGAAAACACAAGGGAAACACGTGAAGCCACAGAGACAAGCAAAAGTCTTCCTGAACTAGGATTCCAGTAGCACAGGAAATAACAACAAGAATCAACAAATGGGACTACATCAAATTAAAAAGTTTCTGGACAGCAAGGAAAACAACTACAAGAAATAGCCTATAGAAGAGGAGAAAACCTTTGCCAGCTACTCTTGTAACAGAAGATTAATATCTAGAATACATAAAGAACTCAAAAAAACCAACCCCCCCAAAATAACATAGCCCAATCACTAAATGGGCAAATGAATTGAACAGATACTTCTCAAAAGACAATAGATCAACTTCAGTTTAATACTAGGAAATGCAATTAAATTAAAAATCAGTGAAAGGAGAGGGAAGCAGCTCAGTGGTAGAGGGCTTGCCTAGCATGCATGAAGTACACTGGGTTAGATATCAGCACAGCAAAAACAAGTTCAATGAATATAATCGATCACATAAACAAATGAAAAAAAAAAGTCTGTTCAACCCAAAATATACAGCATTTGACAATTCCAATACCCATTCCTGACAACTCTCAGCAAAGTAGGAATAAAATTTTTCTCAATCTGATAAAGAGTATCTATCTATAAAAAAAAAACCCTCCAGTTAACATCATACTGCATCATAAAAACCAGTTGCTTTACCCCTAAAATTGAGAACAAGACTCTCACCACTTCTATTCTATACCATGTCAGAGACTGTAAGGCAAGTAAAGGAATAAAAAGCATCTAGATTTGTAGACAACATTCTCTATGGGAAAAAAAAAAAAATCTAGCGAAATCCATAAAAAAAAACAAAAAACCCCAAAACCCCAAAGAAACAAAAAAAAAAAAGGTGCTAACAAATGAGTAACAAGGTTGCAGGATACAACTTAACATATGAAATGCAATTATATTTGCCTGTACTAGCTACAAAAAATTTAAAATTCCATTTTATAAGAGCTTCAAAAGTAGATGCCAGGCATGGCGACATATGTAATCTCAGCTGGTCTGGGGGCAGATGCAGGGGGATTGCAAATTTGAGGCCAACCTGGGCAACTAAGAGAGACCCTCAAAAAATAAATAAATAAAAAGGAAAAGTAGAAAATATATGTAAGGATAAATCTGACAAAAACAACAAAAGATGTATAAGACCTGTGCATTGAAAACTACAAAACACTTGTGAGAAACTAAAGAAGTCCTAAATAAATGGAGAAACACATTTTGTTCATAAGTCAGGGCATTCTGTCAATTTTTCCCAGACTGAAGTGCAGATTCAATACAATCCCAGTCAAAAATCTCAGCAGGCTTTTGTTTTGTTTGGAAAATAATAAATTAATCTCAAAACTCACACAGAAATGTAAAGTACCTGGCACTCCAAAACAAAACAGAAGAGAGAAAACAGAACAACAAAAAAAAACCACAACACTTTTAAAAAGAACAAAGATTGGAAGAAGAAAGTTAAAATAACAAAAACATGGTGCTATTGGCACCAAAACAGATAAATAGACTGCTAACACCAAATACAGAGTCCAGATACAGGCCAAAACAGACAACTATGTTTTAGCAAAAGTGCAGAGGCAATTCAATAAAAGAGTCTTTTTCAACGAACGATACTAGAACAAGTGAATATCCACATGTAAAAATAAATAAATTTCTGTTCATACCACATTTACAAAGCAAATTCAAGATGGATCACAGACCTAAAGACCCTAAAACTATAAAACTTTTGAGAAGCTGGGCGTGGTAGCACATGCCTATAATTCCAGCACTTGGGAGAAAGAAGATGGAGGATGGCGAGTTTAAATCCTGCCTGGGCAACTTCACAAGACAGCCTCAAAACAATAAAAAGAGATGGAGATACAGCTCAATGTGAAAGCCCTAGATTCAGAAGAGAAGAGCAAACAGAACCACTTTCAAAAGATGGCATGAACAAAAATTTTTGTGACTTTCAGTTAGGCAAAGATTTTTTGAAAATACCCATCAAAAAAAGTACTATTAAAAAAAGTTGATATGCAGATTTAACCAAAATTAAGTATTTTTACTCCTTCAATGAAAATACTTAGAGAATAATATGAGCCAAAATAAACCTTTCCTTTTTGTAAATTGAAAAAGAGGTGTTAAGAGAATGAAAGACATCTCAAACTGGGGGAAAAAAAATCCTTGCAAATCCTACATTTGATAAAATACTGATACCCAGGGACTAGGAACATAGGTTGGTGGTAGATAGAGCACTAGCCTAGGATATGTGAGGCCCTGGCTTTTATCTCCAGCACTGCAAAAACACAAAAATTTATATCCAGAATATGTAAACAAATTTGAAAACAGTAAAGATATACAACATTTTAGACATCAAGGAAATATTAATCATAACCAGTATACAATTATAGTGTCTGAAATTAAGAAGAGTGGTGTTGGTGCATGTATGGAGGAGCTGGATCGCATCACTGCTGTTGAGAATGCAAGACTGTAAAAAACAATCTGGCTATTTCTTAAAAAATTAAATACATCATGCCCATATCATTTAGCCATTCTCATTACAGGTATTTATTTATCCATGAGAAAAGTTAGCATGCATCTATACAACAAGTACACTTCTCAGAAGCTTTACTTGTAACCAAGCAAAACAACCCACATGTCATTCAAAAGGTGAATGGAAAAACTGTGGTACAGCCACGTAATGGAGTACTACTCAGCAATAAAAAAAAATATACCAAAAATACCAAAATAAGGGTTACTTTCAAAATAATGAGGCTGAATAAAAGAAACACAAAAACTATAACATGTAATTTCATTTATATGAAATTCTAGACAACACAAACTAATTTAGAGTGATTGTAGACTACAGGCTGCTCAGGAAAAGGTGGGGAGGACACAAGTAGAAGTGGGAGGGAAGGAGTAAGAGGGACAAGAGGAAACTTGGGAAGTTATAGATATATATTCATTATCTTGCTTATTTGGCTAAGTTTATCTTTTTTTTTCATATATATTGTGCTGAGGATCAAATCCAGGGCCTTGTGCATCCTAAGCATATGCTTTAGCACTAAGCTATAAACCCAGATGTTGGCTGTTTATCTTGGATATCTAGCTAAGTTTAATTTTGATTGTTATGATGGTTTCATGAGGTATACCTCTGTCAAAAGTAGAGTAGCACATACTTTGAATATGTGCAATTTTACTGTATACTAATTATATCTCAACAATCATCTATTTTTAGCTAAATAAGTACTCATCTTTTTATTTTTAAATCAAGAGGACTGACTTGTTAGCTTACCACTTTAAAGTAGAAGGAAACTAAAATTGAGTCAATATGCACTATATGCCAAGCACCATCAGTCATTTCACATGTATTAATTTACTGCCATCATCTTAAGGTTTTTAGTTGTAAAACACAAGAGACAGCATGAAAAGGGCACATCACGCAAGGCTTTTCTTTTTAAAAGAACACTAACTTCTGGTTCCTACAAACCACACACACACAGATCCAATAACAAATACAGAAGTTTTAAATCTAAATTCTTCAGAGTCAAGGTCTATGAATTTAATGGGATTTGTTCTACAGTGGGAACACATCCCAGGAAAAAAGTTTACACTGGACATTTAAATTATGACTCTGTTCTTTTATTTGGATGTACTGAATTCTCCTATAAATACCCTAACAGAATGGCAGTTTTGTTTGGCCCAACACAGTTCAGATCGACCAAACAAAAATAAAAATTGTAGCCTTGCACGGTGGTGCATGCCTGTAGTCTCAGTACACAAGTGGCTGAGGCAGTTAATGAGTTCCAGGCCAGCCTGGAATATATAGCAAGACTCTCTCAAAAAATAAAATAAAAATCCTGTGAAGCCAGGTGTGGTGGTGCATGCCTGTAATCCCAGCACTCTGGATGCTACTAAGGCAGGAGGATCTTGGAGTTCAAAGGCAGCCTGAACTAGACATCAAGACTGTATCAAAAAACAAGCAAACAAAAATCCTATGTAACTGCCAATGCCTAATTACTCTGCAAACTAGTCTCTACATTGTGATTGCCTTATTTAAAACCTCACCTACCTCCAATTAAAAATGGCTCTTCCATCTGTAAAATGAGATACCTGATTAGTAGACAGAAGTTTATCCAATTTAATTAACATATTAAAACCAAGTATAGCATTTGAAGGTCTATCTTTTGCCCTGTATTTTGACAGGTTTCAAAATCTCAGCATTATAAATATTCTTTAGGGATAGAATATTGTTGTGAGGGATTATTCTGTGTATTACAAGATGTTTAGCAACACTAGCATACCAGATGCCTGTAGCGCCCCCCCACCCAGTTGTGAAATAGTATCTTCAGACACCGACTGCCACATTGCCAATTGTCTCCTATTGGGTAAAATGTAGATTGAAAACTAATGCTCTAAAACCACTGTAGTGGAGTCTCTCTGTATGGACCTCCTCCACTCACCGGGCCAGGAGTCTGAAAGCAGAATGTTCATAATTTCGAAGTTCTTAAGAATATTATAAATGTAAATGTTTATGCCCTTGCCTCCTCTAGTATATACTCTTACTTAAAAATTGCTAAAAAAGTAGTTTGCTTTTTCTTTTACAAAAATTATTTTGTTTTCAAACCAAAAAAGTTAGGCTCTACAAAACATCAGATAGGTGTAATCTCTAGTTGCAGATTATGTCACTCATATGGAAAAAAATAACCTCTATGCTAAAGAAGTATACATAAACCATTCCTTAATTATACTACAACCAAAGAACTATGGTACTTAATTTAGGAAGTCTCAATATTCTATTAAACTCAACTCCATAGCTTTGCATTTACCCAACCCAAATAACTCAAGTTCCACAAAGTGTCCAATTTCAAACTGCCACTATCTGTGATGCATCGTCTACATTTACACATTGACTATGTCCCACTGGCTCAGCCAAATCTTTTCAATGACTTAACTCTCAAGTGGAATGAAAACAGTAAGATCATAATCTCTACCATATTTAAGAAGTTTATATTTTCTTGAAAAGAGGGCTTCTTTTTGTATTGCTAGCCTGGATTTAATTGCTTTACTATCCCACAAGAATACATACAATTTACTTGTAACAAAGATTAACTGTCCTAAACGCAGGAAGAGTAAGAAAACAAACTGGAGACAAAATACGGACTCCAGTTCTGACTCAGCCAGCTAGTAATTCGATGACCGTTTAACTTTCCAAAACTTCAACTTTCTCTCTTCTGAAAACTAGACGGTAATAGTATCTACACCTCTGGAGTTATTGGCGGTATCCTGGTAGCATGAGCAAACAGCACAGTACAGTGTAAAGGACATGCACCTCAAATAAGAATACTTATTTGTATCAGTAAATAAAAGTCACTTTACAAAATAACCCCTCACTAGGAAGACAACTTAAGGTAAACTGAACTAGAATTCAGGTATCTGGCCTCTAAAGTCAGTTATGTCATCAATTCTATGTCGAGTCAGGCAGACTAACTTTCCTTTCCACCTCAAATTTCTTCATTCAAAAAAAAGTAACTGAACCACAAGTTCCGTATATATATTACACTCTTATCAGCCTACTAAGTGACCACGTATCCAAAAGATTCATTTAAATTATATCTAAAACTCAAGGGCCCTGTTTGGTTTGTCAACAAAACAGAAGCTGAGGGCAACAGATGGTAAGAAAATTTTAATTAACTAAAAAGAGAATTCTTTACAACTCTCAACAAGCGCAGGAAGCAACAAACTACCTTGTTTTCCCTAATAGTTTTCCCTCTCAACGCCAGTAAAGATGACCAAGGTGCATTAACAGACGGGCGGGGCTCTTTCCCACAAGCTTTTGGGAACCACCCACTTCCCAAAGAGGTGTAATAGCTTCCTCCTCGCCCTCATCCGCCAAGAAACTTCAAAGATTAGGATTATATTGTCTGAAGAGAGAATTCTGTTTTTCTTTTCATTTGGGCCGGGAAAGCTGTAGTCATGTGGCAAACATACCTTCTAAAACACCATCATCTGCACACCCAGTCTCCCCGAAGTCTTTAAAATCTAAGTTTTTCAAGCAATAGTAATTTTTAAAAACGAGTTCAAACTATTAACTCGGAATTAGACATGTCTGTTCTCATGGTAATTTGTGTCTACCAACTGCGGAGTGTTCCCTTCCCCAAATTATCCGCCCTCCCGCGTCCACGCCGAGGCGACGCTTTGCCCCCGCTCCCGCCCCGCGCCAGGTCGCGAGGGGACGTGCCCCCGGGCGCGCGGGGAAGGCCCGCAGGGCCACCCGGGCCCGGGCGCCGCCAGCCTCCGCTCCTCACCGATGACTATGCGCAGGTGCTTGAGGCGGGTCAAGGCGTCCTTCTTGGTGTCCAGCACCTTCTGGGTCGACTTCTTCACGTCCCCGTGCGGCTTCTTGGAGAACATCCTGCCGCCACCGGCCCCCTCTCGGCCGGGTCCCCGCAGCAGAAAGTGAACGGAGTGGGCGGGGAAGAGACTAGCCCGAGCGACTCATTCACTCCGCAGCCTCGCGGGCCCCAGCAGAGCAGACCCCACCCGCCTCGCGCCGCGGCTCCGAGGCCCCTTCGGCTCGGGCTCCAATATGGCGGATCCCGTCTCCGGGCCCTGAACGGAGCGAGGGAGACCCGGGCGGGCTGCCCGCCGCCGCCACCGCCGCCGCCGCCCGCCTCCAGCGGCCGCCGCTCCGCGCCACAGGCCGGGCCCGGGATCCAGAGCCACGGAGGTGGAGCTCTCGGCGGAGGCTGCACAACTCGCCTCTCCCTGAGGCCCCCTTAAGGTTAAAGCTTCTTTAGCAGCCTAGATCCTGCAGAGGCCAAAGCGGAGAGCGGAGTGTGGTGATGGGGTTTCACGACTCTGCCGTCTGTGGCGAACGGTCCCCTTGGCAACCGCCTTCTGACGTCAGGAGCTCTTGACGTCACGCCCCCGTGAGCTCACTGGTGGCGCTGCCCGCCTTGGTTTTCAGTGTGAAGAACCAAAAGAGGAGCCCAGGAGAGCCAAGGAAGGTAGTTATTGTGTGCTCCATTGTAAACACCGAATCCCAGCAAAACTCCCAGTGTCTGTCGTATAGCTTTTGTTTAATTTCCACTGTTTAATTGATCATAGTAGTTTAAAATAAGTAGGTCTAAACCGTCAAGGGTCATGTATAAAATATGCTTGACATCAATTTTCAAGGCCGTGGTTGTAACATCCCTTTGTTTTCTAGTGTGGATTTTGTTCAGAGAATTTGTGTGTGTTTGCAAAGTGATGATTAACACTTCCGTAGTTTATAGATAAGTAGGGCTGTAGTACATACTTTTAGTTAAAACTGTATTGCACATGGTTGGGGGCGTAGCACAGTGGTAAAGTGCATCTTTGTGTGTGCAAGGTGCAGAATTCGATCCCTAGCTCTAAAAAGTAAAATTTAATTAGTAAATAAAGTTGTCATCACAAAGAAATAAGTCCTACCAGAAACGTAGCGGAAAAGAGAAAAAATAAGGAAAAAAATCTGAAGAATTTTAACGGTGAATTTTCTTAATATGTGAAGAGCTCACATAAATACAAAAGAAAATTCCTAGGGCCTATATAGAAAAAATTAATAAAGAATATTTAAAGAATCACAGAATGATAAACTTCTTGGCCATCAGTAAGCCTTCCCTTCCAACTCCCCATCCCTGGTTCCTCTGCAACTGCTAATGTGCTGTCACTCTTAGTTTTCATTTTCTAGAGTTTAATGTCGTGTTGTTTTAAAGTTTTATATAAAACATAGAAAGTACTCTTTTTTACCTAGCTTTCTTCACTCAACTTATTTTAACCGTAATATAATGTTCTAGCTGTCAAATTAATACTTGTTTTTAAATTAGTGATCTTTTCACAGTACTGTGACGGTAGACAGTCCCATAGTCTGCTGAGGAGAAGCATTAATTATTACAAACTTTCTGGAAAATAAAATTTGGCATTATGTATCAAGACGTTTAAAAGTGGTTGTGTACTTTGAATTGGGCATGGTGGTACATGCCTGTAATTCTAGCACTCTGGAAGCTGAGGGAGGAGGAGCTCAAGTTTGAGGCCAGCCTGGACTAAAAGGAAGACCGTGTCTCAAAAATTAGAGGTTTAAAAAGAAAACAACATATATATATATGGTTAAATCATCTTTTTTTAGTTTTTATGGATGTGTATTTGGTTTTGGATATGTCTTAAAGTCAGGAAATGTATAGGACTTCCAATCAAAGAACAAAACTCATATTGTCAAACAAACTGACTTCAAAGAAGAACCATGTGTCTAGATTTTATATCTTACAGCTACTTCAGAGTGATTATGACCAAAATCCCTAAATCTGTTAAGGAGATTCAGGAAAAACAGACCTAGTCTGATCTTTCTAAATTTATTGAAGTAGAAATGAAAAAGAAAGGAAGGGAGGGAGGAAGGAAATAAACCAGCTACATTGGTTATAGTGGATATATGTTGGCTGACCTACGTTCTGGCAGTCACACCCTGTTCCTCTGGAGACCCCTCCCTCTGTGTCATCTGAGCTCATCCCCCACTGTGAAAAGTTTAAGCCTTGGGAATGGGCACCTGACCGCGTTGGACCAGTGAAACTGGCTCCTAAACTATTGGAAGAAAGAAGTTCTCTTTCTGATGGACTGAGGGCAAATAGGTTGAAGGACTGGCTGGAACCGCTGGAGACAAACATGTGAAAAGAATCTGCTAGGTAAGTCAACATGAAGGTGAACAGGGAAGATAGAGTTAGAAAAAGAGTTTTTAAAACATTTGGGTATTTGGACCCAGCTTTGCCTGAAGTGCTATGATCTTTTCTATTTCACAAGCCAGTAAAATTTTAATTTTGCCTAGGCCAGTTTGAGTTGGGTTTCAATCGCTTGCAGTAGAAAAAGTCCTGACTTTCACATTTTAAAGATAGTTATACTAAATTGAATATAAACAAAAATGTTTAAAAAAATATTACTTGAAAACCATATTGTAGCCCTGTATTAGGGTCTCTAACATGAAACTCTTTGTGTAGTCATTCTGTGCTTCATGTCTCTTCTATGTGACTGTAATCTCTCTTAAAGACAGGTTACGGTTTGATGTGTTTCAGTGTTCCAAGCCTTCCCCACCTCAATGACCAGTATGTATTTAATGGAAAGAATGAACAGTAGGCACTCAGTAATCATTTACTGAATTTATGCAATAACAATAGGATTGCCATTTTTTGCAGTCCATTCAATAATGTTAACCTACTATAGGGAACACCAGAGCAGAGGAGAGTGTGGTAGTGGGAAGGCAAGAAAAGGGAAAAGCAATGCTTAACGCAGACAAACCAAAATGTAAGAAAGGTAAATCTTTCACTTTCCAGGTTTTCATCCATAGGGAAATGTGTTCTGTGGTTTCGGTAGGCTTTGAGGTAGAAAACTTTCTGTCTTTTAAATTCATCTATTAACTGTGGAGGTTAAATTGCTATTATTGTCTTAAAATAGCAGAATGTTGTATGTGGTCGAGACAATAAAGTGCAAAGAGTAAGGGAAAATGACAAGAAAAGGGAAAGTAATCTTCACTAAACATTTCTTTGATTAATCCATCAAAACATGCGTAAAATGTGGTCACCAGAGACCAGAAGAATGATAAAGTTGAAACTACAATTTGGCAGTTCCTTCTGTTCTAAATCTATTACTGAGAATATTTGTACAATATTAATATGTTTTCTTTTCTTTGGAGGGGCAGTATTGGGGACATCCCTAGCCCTTTTTTATTTTTTATTTTGCTATAAGGAGGGTTCATGAAGTTGTGCAGGCAGGGCTCCAACTTTGGATCTTTCTGTCTTGGCCTCCCTGTGCTGGGATTACAGGCAAACCTCATCATGCCAGGTTAATGTGGTTTTTTGGTTTTTGGTTTGTTTTTTTTTTTTCCTATTGACTATAGCGCATGTCCCGGGTTTTTTTTTTTTTTTCCCTGCAAACTTGGTAACAAATATTTTAAAGCACAGATATACAGGGTTTTTAAATTTTATTTTTATTTTGAGACAGAGTCTCAATAAGTTGCTAAATTGTCCACTTTGAGTTCAGATTTGTGATTCTCCTGTCTCGGACACCCAGAGTACTGGGATTACAGGTGTGTGCCACCACACCGGCTGATATATAGGTCTTTGTTTCGTTTTTTATAAAATAGTCTTACTTTTCTATTCTGTTTTTAAATCCTCTTCCCTGGGTGCACCCCAGATAAACATGGATATGTAAACTGAGCATGATGGTGCATGCCTATAATCTCTGCACTTAGGAGGCTGAAGCAAGAGGATTGCCATGAGATTGAGGCCAGCCTGGGCTACACAGTGAGAACCTGTCTCAAAAAACAAACAAAAATCCATACATGGACATAAAGTAAAAAACATGGATGTGTCATTAGTTTTTCTACTGCAAAGAAAAGCTTAAAACATCTTAGTAATGAAGTCATCTGAAGAATCTGCAATATTTGAAAAATATCAGTGAAAGTCTGAATGATATAAATTGAAATTGTTCTTAGAAACTGTCCATAAATTAATCTGGTTAACAGTGTGCCTCTTCATTTGAAGAACAACTATTTTCTCCTGTATTCTCACCCTTAGGAATACTGTAGTTTTGTTCAAAATGCAGTGAAATATTTAATTAGTATAGAAAAATAACAAAATCAACAAAGATGAGAAATATAAGACGTTTGCTAAAATTATGTTAAAATACAATGCTTTGCTTAGTGAACCTCTTGTAAAAAACAATTCTATAGTTAAGTTTTGTTTTGTTTTTTTTTTTTTTCTTTTGTGGTGCCGGGGATCGAACTCAGGCCCTTGTGCTTGCAAGGCAAGCACTCTAATCACTGAGCTAAATCCCCAGCCCCTGTTTTGTTTTGTTTTGTTTGAGACATGGTCACACTGGGTAGTTCAGGCTGGCCTTGAATTCATTATGTAGCCCAGGCTCATAAAAATCCTCCTGCCTCAGCTTGCTGAGTGCACCACCATGCCTGGCTCAAAAAAATACTACAGTTTTAAAAGCTTACAATAATATATTCAGTTCCTACATGTATGGTTTGTATAATCCAGGTTACTAGGCTTGTTTTTGAGAAAGCATTATGATATAGTGTGAAAATAAGTGTATTTCTTCAAGAGATTTTAGTTCTGGTTCTTATCATCAGCTTGCTTATTAGAAAAATCAAGATAAAATCTGTTCCTCTCAGGTCTGTGAAATTCAGGCAGCATATAGTGTTTTCAACTGTGAGCTTTAGAATTAAGTCTAAATTAGACATTTTGTTCAGGATTTACTTGCTCTGGGGCCCTTGACATAGTTTACTCTCTGCCTCATTTCCTGATATGAAAGTACATCAATGATTGTGATAATTGGGTGAGAAAAGGTGCTGAAAGTTGCTTCTATAGTTGTTAACATACCTAATAATATTCTTTTCCTTTCCTTCCCAGAAGAGTTGTATAATTGTTTAGAGATTTGTACTCCCACAATACTGTAAATTCCCTGAGGGCAGAGACCATCTAGGTTTTCTTTAAAGCTCTATTCTAGTTTTACTGCAAAGTGTCCTATTGTGCTTCAGATCTAAAATGCCCCCCAAATTCTCATGTTCTGAGGTGGGGTCATGTTGGAAGGGGCTGCTCCTGGGGATGTGACTAGAAGGATGTGTTCTTGTTTCCACCTCCCCCATCTCTCTTTGCTTCCTCACTGCCATGAGTTGAGCACCTTTTTCTCTGCTGTGCCTCTGCGCAATCTTGTTTCTGTCTTGGTGGCAGCAGAGCATGAATTAAAATTGTAAGCTAAAATAAATATCTCCTTTTAGCTGCTGGTGTCAGGTATTATATCTCAGCTAGAGAAAAGTGACTAAGACATTCTCTTTGGAAAATACAATAAATCTTTATTAAAGTGGGAGAATGAATTTGAGTTTACTTCCTTTTGCTTTCACATGTACTCAGTAAATGTTTGATGAATAAGTGAAACAATTTTGGAAAATAAAAATGTAATATGTCACTAATAATTATATGACTGGCATACTGAAAAATAATGGAAACGCCATTGTAAAATAAATGAGCGTAATGTAATTTAGATAGGGCATGTCCAGCCCACTGCCTTTCTCTTCTCATTAACTTAAATATATACTAAAATTCTTCAAAAGCGTAAGGCCTCCCTCCACAGATCAGGTGGCACACATGTATGATCCCAGCACTTTTTTGGGAGACTGAGACAGGAGGGTCCCAAGTACAACTCCCACACGGACAACATAGTGAGATCCCGTCCCAAAATAAAAAATAAAAAGGCCTGGGAAAGTAGCTCAATGAGAAGGCCCAGGAGTCCATCCCCAGTACCAAAAAAAGAGGAAAGAAGGAAGGAAGGAAGACGCTAACTTCGTTGGAGACACATTTATTATGAAAAGAAGCCCGGAATTATTTTTTTTTTCACATCAGATGGGTAATGTGCTTGTGTCATAACAAGGTTTGTGGGAGGCATGTCTCATGCTCAGGGTGTGATCACCCAGGTGGGTGTGACCTGAAGGATCTCCCCTGAATTATTTTTGAAATATTGCTTATGAGAACTAGAATTTAAATTTACGTTTAAAAAACCATGAACCGCCCAAGAAAAGTATGCACCATTAATCTCAGATGCGAACAGGTTACATTACTATTTTTTTATCAAGTCAGGTATATTCAAATATGAGACTGTAAAAAATTAATAGACTTATTTTTACTACCATTTGAATTTATAGAAAAATTGAGTCAATAGTATGGAGAATTCTCACGTACTAACTCCCAGACAGTTTCCCACATTATTAACATGTTAGTAGGCTATTTTTGTTGAAATTAACGAACATTCTTATTATTAATCAAACTCCATAGTTTATTCAGATTTCCTTATTTTTAAATTTAATATTCTTTTTTGTTGCAGGAGGTTTTCTAGCACCCTATTACATTCGGTGATCATAGCTCTCTGGGTTCCTTTTGGCCATGAATGTTTCTCATACTTTCCTTAGTTTTGATGACCTTGATAACTTTGAAAAGTTCAGGTCAGGCATATTGAAGGATGTCTTGCTGTTGAACTTTGTTTGATGTTTTTCTCATAATTACAAGAAGTATATGGGCTTTTGGGAAAAATATCACAGAGGTAAAGTGCCATTTGTATTACATCATATCGATGGTGTATTCTACATGATGTGACTGTTGATGTTGATTTTGGTTTTTTTTAAATTTTATTTTAATGGTACATTTTAGGTGTACATAGTGATAACATTCATCATAGGGGATTTGTACCTGTACATGACATATCTTGTTGCTGTTGATGTTGATTTTGACATTCACCTAAAGCGTTGTTGGTTAAGTTTCTCCAGTGTAAAGTGCCTTTTTTTCTTTGCTTTTTCTATAGTGTACTCTGAAGGGAAGTCACTATCTGTAGCCATAATTTTTGATGGGTTGAATTTTATTATAAAAGTTTGTACATTCATTTATTTAGTTATTTGGTACTAGGGCCCAAACTCAGGGCCTTGTGCTTGCTAGGCAAGCACTCTAACCACTGAACTAAATCCCCAGCCCTGTACATTTATTTCTATAGCTTTAGCCATGGTATCTGTTTTAGTTTCATTACTTGTGTATGAGAAGACTGGAATTCCAACAGTGTTGCAATGCTAGGAGTAGTTGCATAATGCTTACCAGGTGAGTCATATGGAACACAGATGGCAAGGATCCAAATTTAGCAATTGGAGAGTTACAATCCAAAAGAAGTGATAAAGATAAAGACCAGAATTTCTCAAAAATTTTTATCTTAGGATCAATATTATTGAGGAACTTTAAGAGGTCCTTTTGCTTATCAAGTACCTAACTAAAACCTGGGGAAACCACAAAATTCTGATAAAAGAAGTGAAGATATAAATGAAAAGAGCACTCAATTTTTTTGTGTGTGTGTGTGTTGGGGATTGAACTCAGGGCCTTGCACTTGTGAGGCAAAACATTCTACCACTGAGCTAAACCCTCAAGAGCACTCAATTTTAAGATGTTAATTCTTCCTAACATCATACACACACTCAACATAATGCCAGTCAAAATCTCAGCAAGCTATTTTGTAGATATGGACACACTGATTGCAATGTTTATATGGAAAGTCAGAAAATGCAGAATAGTCAACACGGTTCCAAAGAAGAGCAAAGTTGGAGTAGTCGTTCACCCTGATTTCAGTCTTATTGTACAACTTTGGTCACCAGGTAGCATAGTATTGGTGAAAGAATATACACAGCAATCAGTGGAGCAGAATAGATATACCCAAATATAGTCAACCAACCTTTGACAAAGGATCAAGACAATTCAATGGAGAAATAATACTCTTTTCAACAAATGGTGCTTGAACACCTGCATTGATTTTTTTATATGCACATACAAAAGTATGAACCTAAACACAGATCATACACCTTTCATAAAAATTAACTCAAAATGCAGTATACCACAGTCATCCCAGCACTTGGGAGGCTGAGGCAGGAGGATCATCTTCAGTTCGAGGCCAACTTGGACTACATAGTGAGCTCAAGGGCGGCCTGAACAACAAACAAAAAACAACAACAAAAAGAAGAGATAATGGTAAGTGAGCATCAAGCCAAAGATCATTTGTCATTAGAGAATTGCAAATTGAAACAACAGTGAGATGCTACTGCATACTTATAGACTGGCTACAATCTAAAACACTAACACCATCAAATGCTGTTGGGAATGTAGAGTGACAGGGCCTCTTATTCATTAGTGGTGAGAGTGTAATATGTTACACTAGAAAACAATTTGGTAGTTTCATCGAAAGCTGAACATAGTCTCACTATACAATCCAGCACATGAAGTAAACAAACATACTACTATAGTCACAATGTAATATTATTGAACAATAAAGAGATGGGCTATCAAGTTACAGTGAGATGTGGGTGCATTTTAAATGTATATTGCTAAGTAAAAGAAGCTAATATGAAAATGCTACTCCTATGTGATTCTAAATATATGATGTTCTCATCGCTTCTTGGCCTTTTGGCTAAGATCAAGTGTAAATATATGATATTCTTGAAAAGGCAATATGATAATAGAGCAAAAAGATAATTGGTTACAGGAGAGGGAGAATTGAATACCAAAGGAAAATTTTAAGGGTAGTTTTTATGGTTTAGATCTAGAATTTGGGCTTTTGGAAGCTTTCATTTGAGAAGAGAGCACCAGGGTACCGTGCTTTGGAGGGGCCACCTTGGGAATTGATTTCCCAGGATTCAGTCCACAGTGCCCAGCACTCTAGGCCCTCAGAGGTCTCTGCAGCCATGATACGGTGGGGTACTTGATACTGCTCTAACTGGCAACAGACCTTGGCATCATTCATGTTGTGCTGGTTTTATGTGCAGGCAGAATGCAGGAGTTGTGGGTTGACATAAGTGCCCACCCAGATTTCACAAACAGGCCTAAGAGGCCAGGTAGTGTGCCCTGAGAAGGCAGTGTGTGAAACTCTGAGAATGAAGCCAAAAGTGGGGTGGACAGCTGAGGAAGTTAGATAAGCCAAGAATGTGAACATCTGCTGAGGAAAGCCACAGGCACTGAGCAAAGCCACCCCAAGAGAGACCAGGTAGGGCGCAACTGGCAATTTCATAAGGTTGACATGACCCAGGCCCTTTGGAGCTCACATCTTGCCAAAACCTGCTCTGAGAGTGTTAATATTTGCCTTGTTGGTTTTCAGCCTTGCTTTGGTCCCATTCCTTTCTACCTGTCTACTTTTCCCTTTTGAAATGGGAACATTTACCTTGTGCCATTGTATATTGGAAGTGTTTAACTTTTTTTTTTTTACTTTTATAAGTTTCACAGATTTTGCCTTAAATCTCAGAGAAGGCTTTTAGACTTGGATTTGCCAGCAGTACTGGAACTGTTAAAATTTTGGTGACTCTTAGATTTTAGAGATGGATTAAATGCATTTTATGTAATAAAGTGGACGTGAATCTTTTGGGGGCCAGGGGAGGATTCTATGGTTTAGATCTAGAATGTCCCCCTAAAATCTCATGTGTTCAGGAGTGGGCTTTTTGGTAGGTGACTGGGTCTTGAGGGCACTATACTCATCAGTGGATTCATCCACTGAAGAGTTCAGAGCTAAATGTGCTATTAGGAGTCTGGTCAGAAGAGGTGAGTCACTGGGGGAATGGGCTAGAATGTCTTAGTTACTTTTCTTGTTGCTAAGACAAAATATCCAACATCTGAAGTTAAAAGAGGAAAGTATTATTTCAGCTTACAGTTTGTAGAGATTTCAGTCCATAGTTGGCTGGTTTCAAAGCAGGGCAGAATGGCAGAGGGGCATCGCAGAGGAGAAACATTCCCATTCCATGGTATGGCAGTCAGGAACTTGGCAAGCACCCAAAGCAGTGAGCAGCAGTAGGCCTGCCTTCTTTCTGTGTTTTTATAGTCCATCTAGGCTATATACCTGTTGATTGGTTCCACCCATACCCAAGGTGGGGCTTCCATTATCCACCCCCTTAATCCCAGTATCATATCCTTAATCTACGTTCACACACCCAAATCCAGCCACCTTGAAATTTCACACCTATGACTGCGTGAGGCTTTGGCGAGACATCTAGATACAAGAGTATATCTCCCTCCCTGCCTTTTCCCTTCTCTCTCTGTTTCCTGACTGTCATGATGTGAGCAGCTTTCCTTGGGTATGCCCCTCTACCATGTCATTTTTGCCTTGGAGTTGGCTGACCATGGATTGAAACCATGAGCTAAAATAAACTTCTCCTTTAAGTTGTGGGTGTCAGGTATTGTCCCAGCAACAAGAAAGTGACTGAGCCCATTCTGAAACTGTTCTATATGATATTGTAATTGTGCATTTATGACCCTACACATTTGTCAATACTCACGGATCATAGAACTTTATTGCACATAGAGTGGACTTTAATGTATGCAAATTAAAACAAATCACTTAAAGGTTTGGGGTAACTCAGCAATAGAGAGCTTCTTTAGCATGCATGAGGCAGTAAGTTTAATCCCCAGTATTAGAAAAAATAGTAAGTAAATAAATAAATAAATTAGGAGATTCAAGGATCCCAAGTGGTAATACAGAATGTGACAAAATAATCTACCAGTATTACAATATATGAAGTAACCTTACTGAAGAAGGTGAGGAGAAAGGTAGTCACTTGGTAATAAGTGGAATCTGTAAGACCAAAGGCAAAGAAACCATACCTGTGCACAGTATTCTACTCAATAAAGTTCTTTCCCATGAGTGTGTGGGTTAACAAGTCTAATACTGCTACACATGCATACTGGAATTAAATAATTGAATACATGGAGAGCACATTGGTGAGGGGCAAATTTCTCATTGTGGCAGTGAAAATTTACAGTTATGTAAGCCAGGGAGGAAGGTGGAATGATTCATGTGGTAATGGATTCGAGTTAGAGACATATTGACATTCAGTAAAAACTAAATAAATCCGAAAGACTTTATATAGTCTTATCACTATTAGTTCATTAATTGTAACAAATATATCATACCATTTATAAGTAAGGGAAACTGGGTGTAAGGCGTATGAGAATGCTCCGTGCCATTGGCTCAATTTTTTATTTTCTTGCTTTTTTCCTTTTTTTTTTTTTTTTTGAGGCACGATCTCTCAGAGAGATCTTGCCTTCTGTCCCAGGCTCCTGAGTGCTCAGATTACAGGTGTACACCACCATATCTGGTTTCAATTTTGTCTTATAACACTGTTCTAAAAAATAAAGCTTATTAAAGTATTAAGCCTGAGAAATTTTTAACTTTTTAATTTTTGGTGCTGAGGATCGAACCAAGAGCCTCAAGGATGATGCCAAGCACATACTCTATCACTGAGCTATTTTGTAGCCCAAAACTCTTTTAATTCACTTGAAAATAACAGTTATAAAGCCATTTCATGATGACATTTATGCATTTTTTGGAAAAATGTACTTATTAAAAATATACTAATGAAATAATTGAAATTTCTTTCTAAACAAAAAATATTTAGTGAGAAAGTTTTATTCTTTTTTCCCCCAAATTTCTTTAATGTTGACTTGATAGAGGACAGCAGGATTCTAGGATACAATATTGGACTAGGGGTATAGCTCAGTGGTAGCTTAGCATGTGTAAGGCCTTGGGTTCAGTCCCTGGTAATACAAGGAAAAAAGAAATATGATGTAAACTCGTCCTTTGGGTGAAGTATATGAACAAAACCTAGTTTCATATATACATGGAATTAGAAAAGGAGTATTTTAATAACTTCCTTACAGTTGTGAACATGACATTAAAAGTCAACAAGTGGCAATTTCTTAAAGATTAGTTGCCGTATGGAACGTGAAAACACACTGGCAAACTTTCCTTATTCTCTGCATTAAAATCCTATACTTTGAATATATCATTTAGCCATTCATAACTCTGTAACAATATATAGTCATCGTTTGGAAAATAATTGTGCACTGAGTTATCCAGATCTTTCAAATGTTAAATTTCATATGCACCAGAGAATCCTTTAAGTATTAGAAAGTTTTGCTTACTGTGGTTCTCTAAAGTCCTAATTTTCACAGGGAATCTTGGATTTTATCCTTAGTAACTCGTATGTACTCTTGTAACAGCATCAGTAAACATACCTCAGGTTGCACACTGATTACTACTTTATTTCTCTATGCTCTGTGAAGGCAAAGGCTGTGTTTGTTTTGTTCACCAATTAATCTCTTGAAATTAGCACAACGTATGATATATAATATACATTCAATAAAGTTAACACATTAATGAATATAAGGGGATTTTTTAAAAAGGACAGCTATATTATTCTAGGAAATTTTAAATATTTTATTCATTGCTTCCATTAAAAAAACAGCTACTTGTATTAATCAGGACTCCTTCATCTGCAAGTAACAACCAACCAATCAATACATCTTCAAGGACTGGGGATCTAGTTCAGTGGCAGAGCATCTGCCTAGTATGTGTGAGGCTGACGTAGTCCCCCAGTACTGCAGGGGGGAAAAACTCAATAAAAAAAGAGGAATGTATTGGTTCATATAGCTGAAAGTCTAAAGAGTAACATTGAATACACATGCATTCAGATGCATAGATAATGTCAGTAGAAATTTTTCTGTTTCAGCTTTGCCCTTCTGTGGGCAATTGTTTTGGCCTAATAGGATTTTTAATTTCAAAAAGAAGAAAACTCCTTCCTGATAGTTCAATAAAAAGTTCTAAAAGTTCACTCCTCCATACATGAGCCAGGAGAATGTAGTATTTGGGTTAGTCATTTGAGCCATCTGGGCTCAATGGAGCAGGGAAAGTTCTTGAAAGATACGTCAGGGAGCTATGACCTCAAAAAGGGTTTGGCACCAGGAGGCCAAACAAAAGTTGTCCACTACATAGAAAAATTATTTGAAGAGGAGTGATCCAGATTTTTTAAATAGCACATAAGGTATTTACCCCTGAGAAAAATCAGAGTAAAGACAAATTAGTCTACTTACAAAAACGAGATATTAATTAGAAAAGACATAATCTGGGCCTTGAGATAATAGTGAATATGCTAACAGAAGTATTATCACATTTATAGTTCACCTAATCCTAGGACTAATTTATGCAAATAGAGAATTAATACAATGATGGCTCCTGCACCAGTGAACAGGCTATTTTAAGCCCCACTGGGTTATTTCATTCTCAAGCAATTGAGATCAGAGACTCATATAACTGGCATAATTAAAAATTGAGTCTCATCTAGTTGTCAGTGGAGGTCCCTAAAACGCCTTTAGTTTGAATGATGAAAACGCCTACTCTGATTTGAATACTAGCTATCAGTAGTGGCCTCAGGACTTCCGCTGTTGTTTTTCAGCTACCAGCATCTGGCTTGGTCAATCAGTAGTGACAAGGTTTGTGGACTGTGTAGTTGGTGTCTCAGCCCCACCATGTGGTGGTGCTTGGAATTGTTTGCTTCCCTTCAGCGGTAGGACCCTCGGATTAAAAAACAATTAAGAGTAAGAGGGATCCTTTTTTGAGTTCTTTGTATATTCTAGATGTTAGACCTTTGTCTGATGAATAGCTAGCAAAAATTTTTTCCCAGTCTGTGGGTTTTTGCCCTACTCTATTGGTGATTTCTTTTGCTGTGCAAAAGCTTTTTAATAGCATGTGGTCCCAAGCACTGATTCTTTGTATTGTTTCCCGTGCAGTCTGGGTTCTGTTCATAAATTTTTTTCCTACCCCTATTAAACCTCCCAAATTTAAAGACCCAATCCAAAAATGGGCAACTGAAATGAATAAACATTTCTCAGATGAAGAAATAAAAATGGCAAATAAATATATGAAGAAATGTTCAACATCACTAGTCATTTGAGAGATGCAAATCAAAACAACGTTAAGATTCCACCTCACTCCAGAAAGAACCGCGTATATGGAAAAAAATCAACCAATAACAAATGCTGGTGGGGCTACGGGGAAAAAGGAACACTCCTCCATTGTTGGTGGGAATGTAGACTGGTCCAGCCACTGTGGACATCAATATGGAGATTCCTCAAAAAACTACAACTGGAGGTTCCATTTGACCCAGCTATTCCCCTACTGGGGATCTTCCCAGAAGAATTAAAATTGTCATACCACAAGGACGTATGCATGACCATGTTCATAGCAACACAATTTGTAATAGCTAAGTCTTGGAAACAACCTAAATGTCCAACAACCAACGAATGGCTAAAGAAAATGTGGTTTTTCTACACAATGGAGTACTACACTGCCATAAAAA